>DWON01003204.1:0-18528 GCA_018251015.1 Phocides pigmalion okeechobee
CGGGTTATGAGGGTGGCGGTGGTGCCGCCCCGGGCGAGCTCTAACGGCTCTACCACCTTTAAAATACATGCGCGTATTGTATTGTGTTCAATTCCCCATATAGTGCTCAAGCATAGGCCGATATTGAATACGTACACGTATTGTATTGTGTTCAATTTCTGTTATAGTGGCTAAGCATACGACGATGTTGAATACATGCACGAGTTGTATTGTATACAATTACCTGTACATAGACGAAGTATACGCCGGAGTGGTGTACGTGCACATGTCCATTGCGGGTGAGTGTCGGGCGCGGGTGCGGGGAGGCCTTGGTCCACGGCGCCGGGGACCACACGTCGTGCGGCGCGCCGTGTGCCACGCGGACTAGACCATTACCTGCATGATAAACATCCAACATCTATCTAACATTGTTTATATAAAAAGAGTAGCAAACGAACGCATAGGTAACTGCAGCTCCTGAGGGTTACTATGATTGCCTCGTAATTGGAGCTGACAATCGCACTTTTCGAATCGAAACACAAGAGTCGTTGCACGGTGGATTATCAGGACAGTGGTGGTACTTCTCGGTCGACCTTTAGTTTTACTACTTATTGAACATGTCATACAGCTAAGGTGAAGGTGTGCTAGAAATTTTACTATTCATCTGTAACGGCGCTTCGACGTCAATTTCGTTTTAACATCGTTTTGCTGTTTCAACATTATGTGATTATTAATTTAGTCCTCGGTTACAATAACAAACATGTGATCGATCATATGTAGGATTCTATTTGGGGTTTAAAAACCATGGACGGTAGGGGCCAGTTAACTACAGTTGAATGGTTCTTAAAGAAAAAGATGGCTCAAAACCACAAAGTCGATAGGTACGGTTCCTGAACGATGAATATATATATAGAAATATCATATATGTAGATGTGTTAATAAACCAAAGCAAACTCGCTACCTTCTGAAATATTGAACCATGAATACCATTATGTATGTCATTAAGTTTAATTTACATAATTGTTTAAAATACCTGTCGATTTACATAATAATATATTGGAAATTTACCTATCGGTTATGATTATAACACACTTCTACATCGAAATGTAAGAAAAGTTATTTATATTATACTAGCGACCCCGCCCACCTTTGCTCGGGTCATACAGTTTACATTTACTTACATATATTACATATATTTCATACATGCGTACAGTCATTATCTACTAGCAAATACTAAAAATTAAAAACATCTATTTCGAACGACGACTGAATTATTAATTTTTTTTTATCTCCCCCAATTTACAAATAAAACTTACTATGCACTAAAACGTTGGTTGGTAAAATAAAATATTTTTTACCACCTTGTTAACTCATTGCCAGAAGATTGACTACGAGGAATTGCTTAGAAAGCACTAAGTCCATTTTTCGGTTAATACTTTTTTGTAGGATACAAGATTAAATAATTAACAAATTTCACGTCATTGTAATCGTAATTGATTAGGTAAGAACACCTGGAAACATACAATATTGGAATCAACTCATATGTATGTGTAATAAAATCAAAGCAAATTAATTAACTTTGAAACAAACATATCGAGGCAAGGCTAACATAACTGACATTTGCCTCGAGCGAAGCCAGCCACAGCGTTGGTAACCACTTCATGTTAGTTTCTTAATATATAATATGAACACGGGTTATATATCTAGAAGTAAACTTGGAATAAGTGTACTGGATTTGTTTGAATTTCTTGTCTAGCTCAAAATTAATGAATTTGTTAGCAAACAAATATTAAGATCGTGTTTAGATTTGGTTTTAATCTAACTTTAAGTACTTCGAAAATATATCCCTAATATTAGCTTTAACATATATATAAAATTGAAGTGTCTGTGACATCAAGATACAATTTTAATGAGTTAATATGAAAGTCATATCAATACCTCGGGGCTCAAAGGGCGTAAGCACCAAAACTCGATTTTACAGGAGAGCCAAAAACTAAAAAAAAAATTTTTCGACATAACTTAAAAATATTTCCATGTAAAATATTACACGTAACAACATTTGCATCATCTACGGTGTCGTTTACTACCATCACATTTATGATTATTAACAGTGATTGCTGTTACGACATAAAAACTTAAAAAAAATGTTTTATCTTCTACAAAAAATAGGGTCGTAAACACATTTTTATGGCGAATAGGAAGACTTTAAATATACTGATCGATAGAGGAGAAAAAAATAAGTAGGGTTGCATTAAAAAGTCAATTTCGCCAAAATGGCGTTTACGCCCTTTGAGCCCCGAGGTACCGATATTATAAAAATACATATCTACAATTTTTGTTTATTTGCCTGTTTGTCTATTCGTTCCCATCAATCCTTGACACCGCTGGACCGATTTCTATGGGACTTTCACTGGTAGATATAATTGTATGAGGAGTAACATAGGGCGTATTCATTATACATACAATTTTACATACAACACCGCGTTTTATAGTGATACCACGCTTCGATGGATGGATGCTTTGTTACAGAAAGTTATTTTTTTATTTAGTTTCACTGGTATGTAGTAACTTGTACTCGATTTTGTAATTGGGTATTTATTTCTTTGTGAAATGTGTAAGTGCCTAATATTTTCATTGTTTTTCTAGCATTTCTATCAATATTTTCAGTATTCGAAATATACGGATAAGTACTTTCTTAATGAATACGAGCTTCCCGTCGGGAACCACCCGCGTGCATCAACACGGTCGCATGGATTTTCGATTACTAAGTACTTTTGCGATAAAGCGTAGTCTTCATCACTTTCCTTGTAAAGTATTTTTACTTGTACTAGTATGGCAAACGTCTTAGTAAGTTGTCAAGAGCAGCAATGCTTCTACAAACTGAGATATGACATCAGTTCTATTAAAGGTTGGATGTAAATGTCCATGGGCGGCAGCGAACGGTTAACCAAGAAATTTTAGAGTGTATTTTAAAATATACTTCTCACGATTACACGGTACTCACGATTAACATTTTTTATTTGCCGATATTTCGAATCAGTTGCATGGCTCGTAGTTACGGCTAAACCGAGTCGAGTGACCCTGTCCGCTATTTTATTTTAGTGAAATAAAAAAGCTGTTTCAAAGTCGATTCTGCAGGTTCCAAGATTAATAGCCCATGTAAATAATATAAAACGTAGTTTTTATTATTTTAAATATAACATCATAATATTTTTTACAATAAGTTCTTTTAATATCCTACTTCGTTTCAATGATAAAGCGGGATCAATTATATAAAAAACTAAAATACTTTTTTTGCATTTTCTCTAATGTAGCTACTACAAAGTTATTCATTTTTTACGCAGTTTACGTATAATAATTAAAGAAATAGATTTGGTATGAAAATATATAATACTAATAATAAAAACGAATAACAGTATAAAAACGCATTTTTCTTTGGTATTCATCTTACGGTTTGATCTCTATGGTTTCTAGCCCGCTATATTTATTTATACTCGTAATAAGGCTTTTAAGGTAAAGCCAATTTTATGAATTGTGTCTAGGCAAATTTTATTACAAAGCCTTTCTATAGAAGCCGCAAATCAAATCTCGGCATTCGAATCAAAAGATTCCTTTGTGTTATTTTACTTAGATTGTATTTCAAACTCGTTAAATTATTTCGCCTGAAGGCTATAGAAACGAAGGCACCCACCCCGTGAACTAGTTGTCTCGTTACCCATGTTGAAATTTCCATATTAGTTTTTAATAACAATATCTACAACTACTCCACCATTACGATTTTAAAATAATATTATCTAGGAATTTCTACATATCTAAATATTATACAAAAAAGTCCGTCGCGTCTGTCTAGATAGACAAACAGACGTCTGTTCACAATAAACTCAAAAAGCACTAGACGGATTTTCTCACAGTTTTCAACAAAAAGTATAGTGATTCCAGAAGAAGGTTTTGGTGCATAATGTTAAGTTAAGTTTATTTTTGTAATTTGGGGGAGAAATTAAATAGTTAAATTAAGTATGGTAATTCAGTCTTATTTCGAAATAGATGTTTGTAATTGTTAGTTTTTGCAACTAAGTAATGACTGGATGTATGTATAAAAAACATAATATAAGTAAAAATAAACTCTATTACCCGAGCGAAGCTGGAAAGCGAAGCTTGGTTTACTATATTTAGCCGTGACCACGGGCCATGTAACTGATTCGAAATATCGGTAATTAAAAAGCGTCAATTAGATACCGTGTAATCGTAGGTATATTGTAAAATACACTCTACTATTTCTTGGGAGGTATATAAGAATTGGTGCAGAAGAAGTATCTCGCATTTTATTTTAAATTTACATGACGCAATTTCTCACGGGCACGGATTCCCTTTAGACTGTTTAGTTTAGACTTTTATTATAATTAGTTTTAAGATTTTCATTATTGTAAATATATACTTATGTTCAATAAACATTTGTAATTAATTAACGAATTTCTCGATAAATGTGTCTTTAAATAAAAACGAGCAAAAATGAAATGAATTACTGGTTTCGGAGAGTAAATCTCGCCAATTATAGTCTTTAATAAAAAGGTTATATCATTTTTAAAGTCCTAGAAAAGAAAAAGTCCTAAAAAAGAAACATAATAAAGAAAGATTGTTTACCTTTGTAATGCTCATGGATCTCCGTACTGAGATGAGAAGTGTTTCCGTGGAAATGAGCAGCAATGAACGGACGTCGTTGACTATCCTGTAATGAATAATAGTTTTTATTATTTGCAATATCATACAACCTGAACAGTTCGATCGGGGAGGTACTGCCACTTCTTTCTACATAAGCAGGTACATAACTATATACATGTAAATCCTTTTCCTGCTTCGCTCATATATTAGATCATATCAGCGTTGCAGGAGGCGGCGCTAAACTGGAGCTTATTTCTCTAGACCGTCTCGTCTAGATGCCTTAGCATCTGTGTTTCATCTACGAATATATAGACTTAATGTCCGACCCCAGTCTTGTAGCGCCACATAAACATATCACTTTCATTCGCCAGTAATCCATACAGATTTGTACGTACAACACAAGTTCTAGCCGCATGTACGTTGCGCCGCGCAATACACATCAATGTTGTACCCCGCAGGGAAAGTGTTAACCTATATAACCAATTTTATTCTCGTGTCAGCTGGCTGAGTAGTTACTTTAAATCCTAAAAGCTTACTCTTACTGGAAATTCGAGACGCTATTTGCTTTCAACTTAATTGAAGTTTGTCTTAATAGTTAATCAGAATCTAGGTAAACTGGGTGACTATTATTGTACCGTAAGTGCTGTTATTCAATATTCCAGCAGCTCTCAACGAACGGGGACCGATGAGTAATTAATATGATTATCGGAACGTGAGATACGCGACATAAAATGAATCAGTAATAATATTTATTTACCGTTCCCAATGTAGGTCATATCTTTATTTTTGTAATAATTAACAAAATACCTATACACACATACATACATATATGTGTGTGTGTGTGTGTGAGAGAGAGAGAGAGAGAGTGTATGTATTACTTTACATATATTACCTAGTGTATGTTTTACGTCAAAACTACCTTGACCTAGAACATAGACTTTGGTTCTACGGAAACTTGTTACTGTCAGTACAAACTCAATTGAGGCGTTCTTTTAGTATTGTTCATAGAACTTATACGTCTCATCAGATAGTATTTTAAAACTAAGATCACACAAAACTGACGAACATACATATTTGAATTGTAGACGTATCTCTCAAAACAGCACTCTTTAAAGCAAAGTCTGCCTTAACTACAAACCATAACGAACCGACAAAATTAACAAAACTGACTGAAGACTGATACTTAAACATTATCTTGAAAAAATAATCTGAACGTGTCGCTGTCTATATAAATAAATTACCCTCTACTCGAGACTTTATCGTTTTAAAATTAAATTTATAGTATTAATATGTAACACAATTTTGTTCACAAGAACGACATAATTTTTAATAGCCTGTCGGAGAAACTAATAAAACTTAATGGCTGCTAAAACTCCGAAGTCTTTAAGTTCGTGAAGTCTTCATAAAATTTAACTTGAATATTATAATCCGTCAGATCTTGTTAGCTAAAGTTTTACACTTTATAATTCATGTAAATGCGAATATGTTTCAATAATCCCTACTAATATTATAAATGTGAATGTAAGTTTGTTTGTAACGCTTTCACGCAAAAACTACTCAACCGATTACTATGAAACTTTGTACACATTATCTTAGAGGTATTAAAAAGGACATTGGATACGTATTAAAAAAAATTGGCAGATGTGATTGTTTGTCAAAATATTGATAATCTAGCAACTTCAGACCCTTCCAACTAATATCTTATGGACTATAGCTTCAGCTATTTGAATTTTTGCATATGTCATGTTATTGGGTTCTGTTACTTATAAGCATTACTAAAATTATTACTATTTTTATTTACTATTACTGTTTTAATTATAATTACTATATACTGTATTTTCTATGGTTATAATCGCTGCTAGGATCTTTGATATTTATCGAAGGGCTTCAACGCGAGCGAAACCGCGGGTAAAATCTAGTTTTTATAGGTTTCTACGCAGAAGAGTATTATAGAAATAAAAAACGGTTTATGAAAAACATTTGTAAAGTTCCGTGAACACTTAACCTACATATTTAGGGTTTAATTTAAATAAGCTTTAGACGAATAAGGCTTAATTATGTACGTTATATTAAACACGATAAAACATATAATTATTAAGACTAAACATTTTTTGAAAACAATGCTGAGTTTTGCCAAATGAGTGTGGAAATAATATGAATAAGCAAAATGAAATCCTCCTGCGTTTTAGTAAAGAATAATGGTGTACAAATTTTTTCTTATGCGATCATAGTCTTCAATTGCTGTCTTGCTTTTATTCTCAAGTCTTTACCACTTTAAATACAAGATAAAGAACAGTTATGTAAACAAATAATTATTTATAATATAATGTTCCAACCCGTTACATTACATTACCTAGATCATTAGAGGTATTGATACGTAATATGAATTTCATTTAATGTTACTTATGGGGTAATTATATGACCTATCTTTGACTCTTATTATAACTGTGCGTGAGCTTTACGAAAAAATGTATTTTAGCCCAACAAAAAGATGAGCCACCAGAGAGCAGTCATCGACGCCTATACATGAACAACACCAGAGGAATGGCCAAAGCAAAACCGGCTTTAAAGGAGTGTTCTCTTTACATCTTTTTGAAGAGCCCATGTCATAGGGTTCAGGGAATTCCAACACAGAATATATGTATGTGTATGTGTATGTGTATGTGGGTGTGTTTCAATGAGCGCTACTGACTCTATAAAGAGATACTATTTTAAAATCTTTGTGTCTTTTTAATAAATTATTTCCATATCAATTAATTCCTTACCAAATCATTGCTGTTTCTTGCCATCCTAGATATCGTGTGGATCGTCGTCCTCTCGGTTATAGAGTTTGGTATAAACTTTTTAGTTTTGCGCCTGAAAACAAAACCACAATTAAATTATATTGGAAACATAACAAAGTATTTAGTTTAATTAATTATACTTTTCTATCCTTTACTTAAATTAATTAACATAAGTCATTAAACACCAACATATTTATGTATATATCGATGATCGAGGGATTGATATCAATTAACAATACCAAACATTTTAATAACAAAAAATATCCTTAAATTTAATCTATTTTCTTTATTGTGATAGAGTAAGAAACGGGCATGCAGGTCATCTGATGTTAAGTGGTCGCTACAGTCCATGGACAACCACGTCCAATCTCAGATAGAACAAAAGTTCTATTTAAGGGTGGACGCGGATGCGTTCCTACTCTTGAGGACTAAGGACCCCAACCGAAACACAATACATGAAGACCATGCTTTACGGCGGGTTATGAGGGTGGCGGTGGTGCGCCCCGGGCGAGCTCTAACGGCTCTACCACCTATAAAACATTTACATATTAATTAACTTAAATATAACATTGAATACCTTAAAACTAATTATAACAAAAGCCTAACTTAAGTAAGCGAATACAGTAAGTCAATCCCTATGCGGCATGGCGCCAAGAACACTGGCCGCAATCCTGCGCTGAATAACAATCGCAAATGTTACCAGCAGCTTCGATGAAGTGTTATTTAAATCAACTAGAATACACCTTGCGGCAAGGTGACCATCGTAGTCTTCAGAAGTAGGAACGTGTCTACGTTCGAGCTCAGATAGGATTTCAGTCGTGTTTGTGGTTGCAGATGTCTATGAGCTGCATTCTACTTAACATCAGGTGGTATGCAAACTAGTTGCTCTTCTCACATAAAAAACTAGAATATTCTTGTAATCAACTATTCATTCTATGACACAGCCGATTATCTGTCACGTGTACTCACCATGTTTCTAAAATTATTCTGTATAATGTTTATTTATCAAGGACTGATTTAAAAAGAGTATCGAGAGCTTTCCGCCCTCGTTTTTCTGCCGGTCAACCTTAGCCAACGCGGCGCTCAAAGCCGATGTACTGATTTTACATTGTACCTTTGACGTTCAATAAGTGTATGTAAATATCTTACAATGAAATATAATATTTGAATTTGAATTCGACATTTTTATTGAATATTTTCACTTGATCTACGTATTTATGGTACGGATAATAATATATTCCAGTCACAATAATTCTGCGCGATGAAGCCAGATACGCAGACGCAATCAAATTAGCCTGTTAGTTTCGGAAGGAGTTGAATAGTGCTATAATTTGTACCTAAATATAAACATCGTTGGTATATGTTACGAATATAGAACTCGATGTGACGTTAATACAGTATATTAATTTATTGTAGGTGTCTACCGAGAACGTGATTTTCGGAATGATCTAATTCAACAGTGTTATTTTCATTTCGAAGGATTTAATTTAGTTTAGTCTTTGCATATTTTTTATAGCAAAATATTTTTATGTACTCACATCCGTAACCTTCAAATTGATAATAAATAACTTTTATATAAGTCGTTTGGAATGAAACGAACACTAAATATTAATGTATTGTAATGGCTGTATGTTACTTAAGTAAGAAATGTTATTCTGTTTGTAAAGTACTGTGGATTTTGTTAATAAATAAATAAATAAGTGAAACTTATTGCAATACAGTAGTAAAAACCATACTTAAAATCGGGTAATTCGTTTTTGAGATTAGCGCGCAGAAATGCCCAAAAGTAAAAAATCTAACAACTGTTTTGGAGTCTATTACGTTAATAAAGGCCCCTAATAACACTTTTTCGCATATATTTTCCAAATAGAGTTACAAGTTCATTATTTGTATAAATACACATGTAACTTTGAAGGTATTCGCCGGGAATTCAAACTCTCAATCTCTCGTATGAGGGGCCAGAATCTAGCCTCTAGAAAATCAAGAGAACTCTCGAGCATTCTCGTTAGTTCAATTAATAAAAAATCTTATGAAAACAATTATATACTGATGGTATTATTAACTGATGGTTTACACGTGTGTTGATCACGCGATGCATGCTGAACTGAAGAAATAAAGTAATACAAAGAATAAATTGCTTAAAATAGTACGGCTAGCCAAAACGAGAGATTTAATCTTAATAGATTTAAATTGAATTCAGAGGAGCTTAAACAACATCCTTGTAAGCACACTGGATCACAAATGCCAAAAGTTTTAATGATACATATTTTATTACGGACGATGTTTAACGCGGCCAAGAACTTTATACATTTCTAAGAACAGAATATGATATAAATTCTGAATATGATATAAATAAGCTTTGTTTGTCGTAACATAGATTACTTCTGATACAAAATACATATTTTTATGAACATTTTGATTTTATATTATGACTTTTTTTCGGAAATATTAAATACGAAACAAACTAATTTCGGTCGTGATGACGTTCGCGTGGGTTTTAGAAAATGTTTTGCGTAATGCTACAACAAACAATAAAGCAACCGAAACACATTAATTGCTACGAGACAGACAATGAGAGCGACGATAATAACTACCTGGTTAAGCCTAATTCTGCCACCTATGACAAATATCTGATAAAGGTCGGATAAATAATAAAGGGTATTCGCGAAAAGATTTACACGAAAATCCTGTAATAATTACGTAACACGCGCTCACACGCAGATTTATTTATTATTTTTGACTGGATAATCAAAAGCAATCCGGATTAATCAACCAAAGAGTCAATGAGCTAAACAACGTTCTGTATCAGGTACTTAACAAAGCTTATCTAGTACGTATATATTTGTTTGCTTCGTGTATGTACAAACGTTACAACTGAGAGCAAAGAATATAAAAAGAAGCTGCAACTTTATACCCGGTAACCTGAGGCTTTGCGGTCGCATGCCTTGTACGCAACAGAATCGCCAAACAACCGCGACGCAAGTTTCAACACTGAACACGTTTTTTTGCATCCACATAAATCTGAATAACAAGTTATAGAAAGTATCTTTTCACCACCTGGACTCAAGATGTTAAGAAGATGCCAGTTATGCGAGGCCCACGATCAGAAGTAGATCGCAACAGATTAATGAATAGGGTGGATTGGAAATCTAGGTCTACATAATATCTCTTACTACCGATACGCCTAACGCCGCGTTCTGATTTCCAACACGTTGGTAAAGAAGAAGTAAACACGTAATACCTTCGGCATTTCACAACGTAAATTAAATAAACGTAAATTAAATAATTATGTGCTTACGTAATATTTTGGAAAAACAGATCATTAATTGTTCTAATTCGTGCCTTCCATCAGGAGTTTTATAACAATTGAGTTTAATGTTTTGTAAATATATTTTTTTCACTATTAGAGTCGGCAGATAAATTGCTTATTTGCTTTTTTTTCTTCTTTCTTTCCTTCAACAAATACTCATAAATCATACGCCTTTGCCACTTTTAATATCCTAAAATTTAGATCTCTATAACTGCACCTATGTAGATATACACGAAACAGCTTAATTTTCCCCAAACTCTCTCGTGAAAGTATAACTATTAATCTTCATAAAAGTTGAACTATTTAAGAATGTAAGTCATTTTCTAGGAATTTATTACTATTCAGTTCTAGCTTCAAGGATAAATCCAAGCAAATTATAGGTCATTTCGGAGAATCTTAATGTATAATAACGTAAATGCCGATTTATTCGGACGTATATCTCGATTTTTTTATTATTCACAAACAAATAAAAAAGTCAACGAATTATTTTCGGTTCTTCTGGTGTTATTGTACTTTATATGCGCATAGAAAAGTTATACAAACTAGACAGCTTATGGCTAGATTGAATGACATACAAAACAGAAAATGCAGTATGTAGTAATACAAAACAAACAACCACAACATCGTATTTATCTTTAAAGTAATGATGATGATGATATAGATGTTATCAAAAAAGATTAATCTTTTAAAACACACAATAAAATGACAAAAATTATAATGAACTGTGGGATTAAGGAAGTTCCGAGTTCATTATCTTTCTTTTCACAAAAATACTTTTCGCCCACAATGAGGGATATTGTCCACACTTTTCTTTGTCAAAAGGATTACATAAAAATTCCTTAAAAAATCATTTTCCTGTAATCCTTCAGATGAATTTCAAAAAGAAAAATAATTTCTACTGTATTTTTGTAAAAGACTTTTTTAATAAAATACTCACTGAGAAAGATATTAAAATAAATAAAGTAATATAGAAAGAGATAAATATCTGAATGTAACTCGTATATTGTGTGGAATTACAAAGGATGAGAAAATATTTTTCACGTTCCAAAATGCTTGAAAAAAAAATTGTGGCTAGTAAGACGAATACATAATTTACGGTTGAGTCCTTACGTGACAACCTCAAAGCGAGAAGAGAGAACTTACCTCTCGTCTTTGTAAATGGCTCTCGGCGAGAGGTACTCGGCCGCGGAATCTGGGGTGGCGTCGGGGAACACGCTGCGTTTGTCACGCGTCGATACCTCCGTCGGCGAGGATAACGTAGACTGATCTATAGAGATTTGGAAAAGTTTTAAGATAATTTTAGGTAATACTAACTTCAAATAAAATACATGTTTTGTTTTACCATACATAGAGATGTTACATTCTTATCAAATATGACACTTTATTTACATTCGAATTAGAACAATGAAAATCTTAAAAGTAATTATAATAAAAACCTAACCTAAACGGTCTAAAGGGAGCCTCTAACAAATATATTTTTATTTCCATATGTTATTCATCGTAAAAACGTTTTATCAACTCAATTATAATTTAAACTTCATCTCGTATTATTCCACCTTTAGAGCTGGAAACGAATGTAATGGAATGGAAAGGTTCAGAAAATTTGAGAACTAGGTAACCTGGTTTTATTTTTAATTTTCAATGAATAAGCCCGTTAACAATAACAAAAGCGGCCCATAAGTATACATCCATCACAGTTAAAGATTTGCCGTAGAAATTAAACAACTGGATGAAATTATAGGGAAATATTCATAATAATGACGCGTGCGTGCTACTACATATCTACATACTAAATCTATTAATTTTCACGTAAAACGTATTTTAATTCAAAGTGCAATAATAGTTTTATCCGATCTTTTACGCAAATAGCATTGCCATCTTCTTCACTATTTTAGTCACCTAAAATTCGTTAGAATAGTTATATACTTCTATAATTTAAAATAAAAAAAAACTTACCAATATCTTCAATGTCAGGACTGTCATTTGCCAGTTGCTTGATGGCATTCGTACTGGGAATTTTGCCACGCGCTTTCTCGACGCTTCCAATCACTGTGTCTGTGAAATCCTCAGGCTTCAGCCTCACCATATTAGTTGTACCAATCTACAAAGAATTAGATCATAAGTAATTATTAATCTTACAAGACTTTTCAATATGCGCTAATCACTAATTATATTTTGAGAACTACTAATCACATTTTTTGATCACAATTATTTTTATTCTATTATATTGTCGTTTTTCTGTACTTATAAAAAGACTGTTATAAAATTCAATTATGTAAAATAACTAGTGGTCCGCTTAAATGACGATCTTCTCAGAAGCAGGTTGTAATTAAGATTCCTTCAAGTATTCAATTTGCCCCGGCATTACAATTTAATGTTATTTGTCCTTTCGTTGCTGCTATCTTTGTGCCATTCAATCCTATCGAGCTTGTCCTTGAAATGATTATCACAATCGCTTTCTAATCTAAGATCAGTTCGATGTTCGAGGGAGTATAAAATCGATTACAGTTCCGTCGTTCGTCCAAGTACAAGGCTTGCCTTTCAACTTAATTCCACTTGACAAGCTAGAAGGTCTTACGGGCTTATGCATGATATGATAAGGTTAAATCGAAAGTAAATTTTGCTTCCCTTGTGAAATGATTACAGAGAAAAGCTTTCATACTTTCAATGTTGTTTACATTGATGCAGTATAATCTAGTGATGTAGTATGTCTGATAATAAATACTCGCTGTGGTCAGCTACAAATAGTTTCATAGCCTTATTTATCGAACACATTTTTTTTACACAGAATTAGTGTACTGTATCAGTCCTGAGGACTAACAACGGATCTATTATAGACTTCAGATGAGATTTCTGTTTCATATCGACTTGGCTATATGATAATAATATTGATGATCATTTGATGGTTTGACAAATAATTATTTGCTGCTTTGTTGACTTTAAATAGGTATACGATTTCGAAACCACTGATAAAATAACGGAACCATCACATGTTATTAGTGGAAATAGTATATTGCTGATCTATGTATTATGTAACTAAACTCTGTTATCTGTAGAACGATTGTTTTTTGTATGTTTCCCAAATATAAATAAATAGAATAAAAATCACTTTTTCTCTTCGCCTGTCGTAATCATCGGGGTACCAGTCCCCACTCTCTTCATCGTTGTCAACGTCTTCGTACATGTCCTCATCATCAGATCGATCGACTTCACCTTCACCTTCCAAAACCGTCAGACCTTGTAATTTATTTAAATTCTCAGTATCCTCTTTGCTCCTTTCCGAATTATTTTCTATATCATCTGCATATATCTGAAACAAAATAAATAAATCCAATTCAATATTAATGCAGGGGTAATAAAGTGGTTTCTAAAATTCAGAGAGTACGAAAAACAAAAAATATTTAATAGAAAGTAGAACTTTTTTGACTGGGGAGATACTGCCGCTAATCTCATAATCCATCGTGAATTTTTTCTTGTTTCGGTTGGTTGTTGATTGTTGGTTATGATTACTGACTACACTTACAATCAAGGCATCAACAATAACAAACCATTGGCGTACATTTTCAGGTCAGATTTCAGTCCTGCCTCAGGTCGAATGAACATGTCCAAAGATTTTATGACTGTTTAACATAAGATGGCTTGCACGTGCGTTTGCTCTCTTCTGATATGTCACCTCATATACGTTTTATAAAAAATATATATATTTATGAACAAAATATGTAATATATCCAAAATCATTTCCAACAAACACATGACGAGATGGGACAGAGGCAAAGACGTGCCAGAACTGGTTTACGTTTACGACTAGCTTCAGCCTGAAACTTGGTTTGTCTGTTTTATATAACTTTATCTAGTTGTCAACGTGGCAACAGCAGTTTATCCTATCTGTAGGTTGGAGTAAGTACTCCAGGAAGAGAAAAAAAGGCAAGAAAGCATCATGATGACGTTCTAAAGTTTTCTATTCTTATAAGGTAACTATTTATAAGCAATTCGGAATAAAACAAAGTAGTCATATGCGATTCTTTTGATATTTCTAACAGCGTGGATAGATTTTATGTAAATATTTATTACATACAGACTCGTTGACTTTACTTTAGTATATCGTCCTAGTATGTGACATGATAGAATTATACCCGGCTATAATATAAATTTAAGTCACTGCGTAACTTAGTAACTTTCAGTAAAGGGATTTATAAACGTGTTAATTAATGTAAAGGACTTGTTTGTACAATAGCTTTGATCATTATATAATAGGATAATTAATACTCCCAATTAAATTTTCGTCTGTTTATTAGAATGGAGAGAGAACGAATTCTTAGGATACATACTTAAATATTTTAACTTCGGTTTTATATGAAGCTAATATTTATATATATTTATATAAGATATCTACGGTCAACAGTGACCAGACGAGTGAGCTTGCTATTTCAGTTAAATGAATAATATGCCATTATTTATCTCGATAACGGCAGCCTATTCGAGCTTTAGTCGTGTAATCAATCTTACGCCCTACGTAGATGTCTTCACATCGTTTTTGTATAAGTACTACTCATATTTCAATTTCGGCCCTATTACAATAACTCCGCCATTATTTTCCTCGCGAGTAACACGATCTTTTCGTAGTCCTATATTTGTATCCTTACATTTTAGTTACTAAGCGAAATATTGAATCTTTATAAAGCTGTCAAGGTTATTCACATTTTGTTTTACTTAATAAAATATTACATATGTTGTGTAATATAATGGAAAACATTAAGGTCATTGTAATATAGAGTGACTGGTATTTTGTTGTTAGTAACAGTCGCAGATCTGCGGTCAAATAATAGTAATCAAAGTATTTATTATTAATAATATTTTTGGAACATTTGTAAAATTGTTTTGAAACTTGGTTGTAGCATCTCATCTACGTTCGATCATAGATAGGACAGGACTTTAGTCCAGTTTGAGGCTAGACGTAAAGACTGTACCGACCACTTTACATCAGGCGGCCTGTAATCTTAGCTAGTCTTAGAATGGGGTACAAAATATTATTGTGTTTAGTGGCAACGAAATGCCGATCTCATCCATGCCGAATCTTCTCCACTTCAGTAAAAAACACGCCATTAAAAATATATAACGGTAAATAGAAAAATACATACATTTTCATATTAATTAACGTAAATCGTGAAGCATCCATTCGTTAGTAAGTAACGTGGGTAAGCGTAAGCTCTATACAGAGTTTCGCAGAATTTCAATCAATAGCTTTATGCTCCAGTGCGGTCGCTTAATTATTCTGCGCAGTTGCCGACATTATTCATGGACATAGGACCAGCTCATCCATACAGATAATTAGATGTTGGCTGAAAGTGCTTTGAGTCTCTATTAGCGGTGGACTCCGGCCAGAACGTGGTAGCTACACACGCAGTTTCTGCTCAAAGGACCTTACCGACAAGAAGACGCCAACAGATTTACACCAGATTTGTAAGGTAGTAGAATCCATATGACTCCATTGGGGACTTACTGCTGCTACCTTCATAATCAACCTGAAGCAATTTTTCTATTTCAATAGGAGATGTGCCAATATTTACGATGACACAACTATTTAGTCCTCAGGAATAGTAACGCATGTACATGCAATCATAGATAGAGCTTCAGCCCTGTTTGAGACATATCCATGGGGTGCAGTGACTATTTAACATCTGGTACCCAGCACGTTTCTGTTTTTATGTAAGACGAGTAGCAAACGAGCATGCAAACCATCTGATGTTAAGTAGTCGCTGCCTATAAACATCCACGTACAACCACAAACACGACTATCTGAGCTCGAACGTAGATACGTTGCTACTCCTGAGGACTAAGATGGTCGCCTCGGTTCAAAATGTAGTGGGCAACCCCACCTCTCCAACCGAAACATAAGTAATGCTTTATGGCGGATACGGGAGGTACCACCGCCCCCATAGGGCGGCGGTGGTACCTCCCCGGCGAACTATAGTTCTCTCACCTTTAAAATGCTATCATATAATATAAAAGATGTAGTGTCAGATCCAGCACTCAAGAATTACAATACACATGATAAATATGTCATTACTCGCTTTCTATAAAAGCAATGATAAACATGGAAATTGTCTATTTGTAAGAGGAATCACGAGACACAACCACACCTCATAATTTTTCTGTTATAAAACATGTTTTGATTATACATTAAGGAATATATTTTGGTTATAATAATGATTTTCCTGAATTGAAGCTCATATGGCGAAATGGCCAGATGCCAAACCATATCTATGTAAAAAGGTCGGCTTTGTTGACAAAAAAAGTTTCATTACAAAAATGGAAGGACGAGTCTAAATCCAAAGACTATTAAAGAAAGACAATTTTGAGAGTCATTCATTTTTACTAGATTTATAATAAATATAAAGCAACAAAAAAGAGATACCCATTAGTTAAATACAAATTAAGATAAAATTTAATTTGAAAGTCCAAATGCCTTGAACCTGTCCAATTAACTTATCCCTTGAAATGAGAAACATGAGACGAATGTATATCAAATATCTTTATGAGCAGCAAATGTGGATTATTAATGATCTCTCTCTGTCTTACGCTACCGGATTAAATCATAAGTGCGAAAGAGATCAAGATGATTTACGTTTATTCCTGTTTGGCACGTTGAAAGTCACAAGGCATTAAATGGTTTGCTTTAAATATAAAACTTTAATCGTTTCATTTGATCGCAATATTCAGAACGAAGTCAAATTTTTATACGCTGGTATCATTATACTATTTATTAATAAAACAAGTTTTTTACTCGACGCTGCCTGAGTATAAACAATAATATTAAAAACATTCTACGTATATCTACACACGTAACAGCTGTTATTCCTACTATGCGTTATATAAAAGTAAAACATTATCCATTTGCTTATTTAATCGTGTTTCTTTAATGTAAAAACTTCTAATTTAATCAGTTTCAATGTTTATACCTGTAGTATCTGTTCCTTTAGCCTCCTTATTTATTGGCATGCTATATTTTATTGGAATCGAGCAATTACCAATAAAATTTATATTAAAGTTACCCTTAGTATTATTACGTATTGCTATAATGTAGTAACAGACGCTTAAGCTTACATTTTGCGGGCAAAGCCATATATTAATATTACGTAGTTCATATCTGTGATATATGAAGATATTTTAATATTATATGGCAGTTGGTTGTCAGCCATTAAACAATTCAGATGTATTTATGGCGTTTTCTTACGTTTACGTAGAAAGGGAGAAAATACATGTCCCTATTGATACGGAAATAAGTAAAAGTATTTTCAAAACATGACAAAAATATCTAAATGTACGAGCACACTACATTACTACGATACGAGATAATACGAAAAGTGATAAACGATAAACACAAATCTTGTATTATCTTACTACAAAATTTCTGTGGCTGACACTAATAATCTCAAACTTAAGCAAGCGCGGATTTTAGGCAGAAAGGATTTGAAGAGTTCAGAACGCTAGGCTCCTAAAGGTTAGCCAGTAATTAACACTAATTAGTGTAAAGTAATTACCACTAATTAGTGTTAGTGCTAAGAATTTTAACAAAGTATAACAAAGTATAATATAAAGTTTATTCAAGATAAAAAACATTTTTTATTTGATTTTATAAATTCTGGCCCAAGTCTACGCTGTTTTTGAGTAGTCTTTTATCTGCTAATAGTGCTAATTGTTGGTCGAAGGTTATCTATATCTATGGCGTATAATAAAACTGTAATTGCTGTCTATACATGACAAATATATTTAAAAAAAGCATAATGGAGTGGCTTT
>DWON01003205.1:0-18521 GCA_018251015.1 Phocides pigmalion okeechobee
GGAGGATATTATAACTATAATACACCTATGTACTACCTGTATTCCACAATAAAGAAATTTGAATTTGAATAACAGATGAATTTGAGACTATGCACATAACTTATTTCTGCTTATAATTTTATCTTTTACTGCTAGTTTTGACATTATCATTAAGTTTTATCAAAATTTTGCAAACTTATCAAAAATATTAATTTTAAAGGAAATTTTCACCTTTGATGCAGTTTAGGACTCTGTCAGTATATTATCAGGCCTTTTCTTGTCACTTCCTTTTTGGGGGCATGCTAATTCTCTAAAGTTGTAAGTCCATAGTATTTGTATCCCTTTTTTTAATTTTTTCATATTTTTCAATTTTTATGTCAATATTTCCGTATTTTCGAAATTTCCTTTGGAGGCACTGTGTGTCCATCCATGCTCTCTCCCACAAAAAAACCTATACATAAAATACACACAAAAAAACTTATATAAATTATAGAACTATTTGTAAGTAATAAAATTTTGTAAACATTGCACATATTGAAAAAATTACTAGAATTTATTGTTACTAGATCCTTGTATATCTGTGCATAAAAAGATAATAAATATGTCATGTCATGTTTTTTCTTGACTGAAAATATCATTATATTGTCCTGCCTAATTTCTACTGAGTTATTTAATAATTCAGATCAGTGCCTGGAGCTTTCTGAAGACAGTTCTGGCGAGACTTGTGGAGTGCGCGGGCAAGTTATCATATCCCTACTTTCTCGGGATGGTGCAAGAGGTGAACCGGCTTCCGCGGCAGGAGAGGGATCTCCACTAGCCGTGGTGGGTCCGGCGGGGGAGGTACGCGCGCCACGGGATCCCCCTATCACTTCCAATGTATCAAATTTACCACTGCCACCACATTGGGAAGAAAGATTCACTTCTAGTGGCAGGTGCGTTAAAATAATTGTAAATAGCAATAAAGGTAATTATCAGATAATTTAATTTAAAAGATGCATTAATGTATGGGTAATTCCAATTAGGACTTTAATTCTATTAGATATTCTGACAGATGTCCACTGGTGTGCACTTAGCAATAGTTGAACTGCTTGAGAATTTGTTATTTGTGTGATCTTAAGAAATAACTTTCATTATTCATTAGTCGCAAATTTCATTAGTCAATATGATATGCTATAAGCATTGACAAAAAGTACACAAAATACCTCACCCAAACAGTTGAATTATTTATATAGTAAACCAAATACATTCTCTACAATAATGGGTTGTACTGCTATTTGAAGGTCACGATGATTTTCTTATGTCTAATAAATTTCCTCATAAGTGTTTTCATTCCAGGCCTTACTACGTAAACCATGCACTTCGTCGTACACAATGGGAGCGCCCAACAGATGCGTCTAGCCCCACGTCCCCACCCACCTCGACACCCCCCTCGTCCCCGTCACCACCCGCGCCCACGTCTCCCGCGTCCCCAGTCACCCCAATTACTCCCGCGTCGCCTTTACTTCCTTCGTCACCTGTACCTGCCTCGCCCGTGTCGGAAACTGATGTTAACCATGCTACTTCTATTTCGCTCAGGTACGCTCTTTTAACAGTAACTTAATTTTATTATACAAACCCTAGAGATATATATTTTATTTAATAAAAAAAAAAAAAAACAAACTAAAAAATATGAAGAAGATTAATGAATTTAAATTTATTATTGCCATGTTTTAGTTAATTAGTTTTAAATACGAAGTTCCCCCAACAAATACTTCGGTAAAAAGTGTCGGTAAATAGTTTATACATTTTATAGACTATCTGTACTGGCGTTTGGTCTTAGTCTGGGGTTTAGTGGCTGTAACTGTAAGATCGTGGTCATAGGATCGATTTCTGCCCAGGGCAAATATTTGTGTGATATCCACAACTTTGTTGAATTTGAACTTTCCTAATTTCAGGCCAGAACCACAACCGCAGACCGCGGTTAGATCGCGTCAGAATTCCCCCCCATCTCCCCCCTCAAGTCTTACAATCCCCGCCGCACAAACAACACCCATCGCAGCCACAGATTTGCCTCCTGGATATGGTAAGAGTTTTGTAGAAGCTTCTAGTTTTATTCAGAAAACCATCCTAATTTTATTATGACACATTCAAGCAAGTCAAAGCAATCCAAGTGTATTGAAATGTAAATAATTACATCTTAGGTATATCAGTTTATTTCATTGTTGTTTTTTTTATTATTATTGTGAAAGAGTAAGACACGGGCATGCAGGCCACCTGATGTTAAGTTGTCACTGCAGGCCATGGACAACCACGTCCAATCTCATATAGAACAGAAGTTCTATTTAAGGATGGACTCGGATGCATTCCTACTGTTGAGGAATAAGATAGTCGCCTCCATTAATGTATAAGCAACCACACCTCCCCAACCGAAACACAATACATGAAGAACAAGTTGCTTGACGGCGGGTTATTTGGGTGCCGATGGTGCCACCCCGGGCGAGCTCTAGCGGCTCTACCACCTTTAAATGTATGTTGTGTATGTTCGAATGAAATCAATATTGTACTAAAATTAAGTTTGAAAGATTTGAATCTCTACTATTTTCATATGTTAAAATTATTAAAAATAGTAGTCTTAAATAGTTAAAATAAAGAACATGAAAATTCCAAATACGTGTCCAAACCACATAATATTACCAACCATTAATAAATTATACTTATTTTAATATTCCCCCACCGACGATATTTTCTATGTGTAATTTTACTTAAGTTCGTTTATTGTACGTAGTGAAAATGTACATTTCAGAGATGCGCACGACGGCGCAGGGCCAGGTGTACTTCTACAACCGGTCGACGGGCGCGTCCACGTGGCACGACCCGCGCGTGCCGGCGCACCTGCGCCACTGCGCCGCGGCGGCCGGCCCGCTGCCGCCCGGCTGGGAGATGCGCCACGCGCCCTCCGGCCGGGTGTACTTCGTCGACCACAATAACCGCACCACTCAGTTCACCGACCCCCGCCTGGCACTATCTGCAAGGGTTGTGAGTTTTCACTTGTATTAAAATATGATATAATTGCCAACCCTGAATCGCTATCAGTAGTAACTAAGCCTTAAGTCGAGTACATAAATCTTTTGATACCATATAAAAGAGAAAAATAGCATACCCAGCTCAAATCTGATGCTTGTAAAAGTGGATGTAGAGTAGACTCATCATCATATATGTACATATTTTACTTGATTAACTCTTTAGTGTTCTAAACAGACTTACAATCAAATATCAATTTAATATAAATTGTCACTATACATTAATTATGTATCATTATTGCTGCAAGTATTTTGTAGTAAATAATTAAACCTTAAATATAAATACCTTGCAATATTTGGGTATTAAAGTGATTGTCTATATATTTTTACCTGTGTTATGGACTGTAACTTCAACTCATTTTATTTTAAAAGGAAACTTGGTTGCACAACAGTAATCAACCAATAGATCAGTGATAATTACTATTATGGATATTATTTTGTTTCAGCCAACAACACCAGACACTGCACCACCGACTCCAGGCACTACTCCAGCAACAAACACAGCCAACCCACCAGCGACGGGAGCTATTAACTCGATAACGCCAGCAGTCAGCGAGCCAACAGACGCCGATGCACTGCCCAAGTACAAACGCGATCTAGCAGCTAAAGCGCGTGTACTGAGAGCCGAACTAACAGCACTTCAGCCACAAACCGGACATTGTAGGATTGAGGTATGTATGACGATATCTTCATGAATGTTTGGCTACATTTATAGTATGTGATGTAGAGATAAAAGATTAGATGATATGCAAGCCGGTCACAAACAGATTATTTAAGGAAGAAATGGCAAGTCGAATCCCATGTGTACGATATGGGTATATGTAACAAAGGATAAGCTCTTTATATTGTATATAAAGTCTCCACAAGTAGTTATTGAACCCCCTCTTAACAGTGGGCGAGGATTACAATAGTTAAGCCGGAGTGCAACCCCGAGTTCAGGCCTGGGCAAAGAGGATCTACCTCGAGGACTGTGTTCCTCCGCCCAAAGAGGCTGGGATGTCCCCCAATGATGATGAATAGTTATTTTGGCTTCATTGTTGTAATTCTTACTAAACATCAAATGTATATATATAAATATGATTGATTATAATGTATATGTATAAATATGATTGATTATGAGTGACAGATGAATTGATGTCTTATAATATTATGAAAAATAAACATTTATTAAATGTTAAAAATTAATAATCACTCAAGTATATTGACTTGAAAGACGGAAAATAGCTGTATAATACATATGGTATCAATTTGTAGGTACAACATCATCAAATCTCCTTAATTTTTGTTTACAGGTATCACGCAACGAAGTACTAGAAGAGTCCTACCGGCTTGTAATGAAGCTTCGCGGCAAGGAGCTAAGGAAACGCCTACTGGTGAAGTTCCGCGGCGAAGAGGGACTGGACTACGGCGGCGTGGCACGGGAATGGCTCCATCTACTCGGCCGCGAGCTTTTCAACCCACACTATGGGCTCTTCCAGTACGCCAATGCTGGGGATGATCGATACGCATTGCAGATTAACGCTGATTCTGGGGTAAATAACTTTATAATATATGTACCATTTATTATAGATTATTATTCATCTCATACTAAGTGGTCACCGTCGGGCGACAGCATCCACTTACCATAACTAAATAATGTAAGCAATTGTACAGAACTAAACATTCACCTGAAGCCTCCCTTATTTACTGAATTGAATTACGCTAGAAATAGATGTGGAAGGTAGTGACCTCGATCCAACCATGTAGGTTGTGGTATCTCAAAGCATCTTTTTATATTAATAAATTATGAAATACATAGAAAAAATACATTTTTGAAATTTCCCAGGTGAATCCCGAGCACCTGTCCTACTTCCACTTCGCTGGACGCATCCTAGGCGTAGCACTGTTCCACGGGCACCAACTTGACGCGGCTTTTACTGCGCCCTTTTACAAGCAATTGCTCGGCCGCCCCATCACGCTGAGGGACATTCGTGACGTCGATCCCGAACTGCATCGCTCCTTGTCGTGGATGCTGTGAGTGATAACCTCATAAACATTTTTGTTATGGGACTATAGAAGGAGCATTCTACATTAATAACAGTGTCAACACTACCATGTAGTAGCTTACTACATTTAGTTAGTTTAGGTATAGTTCACGCCAAGCTTTCCCGCTCGATTATTAACGCATTAATAAATGTAGTAAAAATACGCTAACACGCATTGGAATAGTTAATGAAATATACTTTTAAGTCTTACCCATTTTTGGTAAGAGACTCTTACACAGCAGGGACTGAGCAGATGCTTCAATTTTGGTATCTTAGCCACATCGTATTATCTTTTCGGAAAGCATAATTCATATTGTATATAATTTCAGGGAAAACAGCATAGCCGGTGTGATAGACACCACATTCTCAGTGGAGTGTTCATCCTTCGGAGCAGTGCGAAGTGTAGAACTGAGGCCGGGTGGCACCAACGAAGCAGTCACTGACGCGAACAAACGTGATTATGTTCGACTGTACGTCGCACACCGCTTCACCAGGGGCGCCGAGCGACAGTGGCTCGCTTTACAACGTGGTCTTGCCGATATAATACCGCCACAGTTATTGAGGCCGTTGTCACCTCGTGATTTGCAACCCCTGCTCGCCGGCAGAGCCGACCTCGACCCCGCCGACTGGCGACGCCACACAAGACTCAAGCACGTCAACCCGGACGCACCCATCGTGAACTGGTTCTGGGAGATAGTTGAAGAATTCGACGCGGAGATGCGCGCTAGGTTATTGCAATTTGTGACCGGATCAAGGAGAGTTCCGCTTGCGGGTTTCCGAGCTTTGCAAGGCTCGACAGGTGCAGCGGCACCAAGACTATTTACGCTGCACCTTGTCGCCGACGCCTCTCCTGACTCCCTTCCCAAGGCACACACTTGCTTCAATCGACTAGACTTACCGCCGTATCCGACGAAAGAAAAATTACACGACAAATTAAAACAGGCGGTCCTAGAAACGGCAGGATTTGCTGTAGAATGATCATAGGACTCGAAAGTTATTGGGTTACGTGGCTTGTATATATCGCTTCCAGCTGTAATATTTACTGTATTTCTCAATATTTGGGTATATTTGAATCATGGCAAGCGATCTTTATTCGTTCATGAATTAGAAATGTGATAAAAGACTGAATTTTTTGTATGAATTGAACATGACAAAATTATGTAGGTAACACATTTTGAATGTTTCAATTTGTCTGAATGTATTGCTTGAATTAAATGAATTATTATTGTCAATGTGTCTAAACCAAATATAAGACAGATAGGTATTTATCAATTTACAAACAAAATTAGAAGCATTGTAAGTAATACTATGTCTACATTTTATTATATTCACACAGAATTTAGTGAAATTAAAATCGTACCTGCATTATTTAACTTTTGTTAAATAAAACTCATGTACAGTATTGAAAAGCTTTTAGGGCCTGCCATGCTCAAATAATTGTATACATTGGTATCTTAGTTTTAAGATGCAAGTATAATCCCTTAGTTAGTACAATATTGTTCCCACATATTCATTGAAAACTGAATGTATTAAAAAAATACTTGTATGTCGTTTTAAGTGATAGAGATGTGTCATTACTGTTATGTAAGTTGTATTAAATGCCAGTGAATTAATCTTCATGGGACCCCTATTGCAATTAACGAGGGCAATAGCTTGTTATATTTGTAATTAATTAATATTTATACAAACAATTGGGTTACATTATATATTACAAATTCTATGTTATTCATTGAATGCACCTGATTAACCAATTAATATGATAATATAACGTTTGTAGCATGATTTGTATATAAAATGAATATTTAGTACAAAGCACAAACGATGTGTTCTGTCTCATAGGTATAGTTATGCGACTATAAAATAATTTTAATATAGTACCTATATGCGAATTGTATGAGATGATGGCTCATTAACCGGGTGCCTTATTATTTGAAATCTACTCTAATATGTAAATAAACATTTATGACAATTATATATACATAGTAAAATGAATTATTCAATATCATTTATTTAATTTGAATGTATCATGATTAGATTAAATAAATTGTATGTAAAAATCATATTAATAGGTGACTCGAATGAAGAAACGATATTTATATTAAGGATGAGTGCCTTTTATCTGTTAATTATTTGGCTTAGTAAAGTATGACTGTTAGTGATATAAAATGATTTATTAAGGACTTAATTGTATTAAAATATACCATAATATTTTTGCACAATATATTTAAATTACATATTCTCTATATTTCATTTCTCCCTATTTGCCTTATTTGGTCATTTTTTGGTCGCTACCAATAATCCATCTGTCAGAAATACGATAAATATTCAAATAGCAGTGTATCATGGTCTACCCTTCCATAGCTATGTAAAAAAAAACTAATCAAAACATAAATGCCACAGATTTCTCAAACCCATAAAAGCATAATGTTATATTCCGGTAACCTAAAATAAAATGTCTCTAGAAATTTGTAATGAGATTTTACTGCACATTCGTCGTCCTATTTATTACGCCATTTACAAATCAAGATTCAATAATTGATTCATTGATTTACAAATCAAGATTCAATCGACAAACAAATTCAAAATTTCGTACGAGATTTTATAATTATTAATTTATTTTGTAAACAACAATGAGGAAAGACCAATTCGCTAAAATGTATAACAACAAAGTTTATTTATATTTCCAACATTTTAAATCTGTTGGTGTTGCTTAGATCAGGTTAGTTATTGCAAATATAATCTCCATTACATAGATAATACACTATATAGTAGGTACATTGTCTTGCGCTATAGCTACACCGATAATCGCATTTCGTAACTTATAATATTGGAATATAACCTATGGATACGGTAGTGAAAGATATAGTATTGTCAATTATCCAAAATTAATACCCTTAAAACGAGTTACATGCAACTACTTCATTCTATGAGTAAACATATAGCAAGACGGCAGTAAAGGGTTGTAGCTTGCCGTTTAATAAATTCATCAGATACTCTACGCTTTTTAATAGGTGTTTCTATTATAGAATTGTTAGATTCTTGTGCCATTCCATCGTCTTAACCGGTCGTAAAATAAACATCATATTTTACGTAAGTTATTAAAGAAAGTTTAGTTAGAAGTAAATGTTCAATAACAAATTTTTAGTCAAGAATATTGTTTTCTTGCGCTGCTTCCATTTGTTTACCTACATTTTTAGAGGCGCCATCTATCAAGAAAGTGCTTTGCGTATAACCTTTTATTGTTTAATATTGCTTTTAATGGAGCCATATTATGAACTTTACGCAAACACTCAATCGGGTAAGCAACGTAGTACAAAACATTTATTTCACAGCACATATCAAGCAAAAAGTAAGAAAAATTGAAAATAAATAATTTGTACAAAATACAGACTGTACAGTGTTTATAAAAGAATTGAATAATTAAAGTTCTTTAGTCTGGGCATTGTCTAGAGTAAATCGTCTTTACTCTATTGTATTATGTAGTTTCTGTGGCGTAGCTGCGCTCCACAGATTACAGTCCGCTGCGCTCTCGTCATTTATGCGTGCGAACGTAGATTCCGAGCTGCTGTACTTTGGTTTGCCTTGTCGAACGCTCGCGTGTGGTATTTTCTATCCTATTGCATGTTTGCCTGTCTTGAAAGAGTTTACATGCAATACTTGCAAATACAAGTAATAACTCAAAAAACTTTAGTGTATTTAACGAAACCCACGTAGAATCGAAGTATTCTCAAATAACACGATTTATTGCAATACTGAGCACCTACTTGTTTATGTTGTTTTCGGTAAAAGTAGTTATACCGTGTAGTAATCAGTGACAGTGATCTAATAGTGGTGGATTAGTATATACAAAAGCAGTTCAAAATGCCGACGAGTGCAGTGTATCAGCCTACAACAGTGACATATGAGCAGCAACCGAATGAGCAGCGGTGGAATTGCCCTATCAGCTACTTCTCACGGCGAGTGACAAGTAGTCTGAACCGGGCACTCTGCGTGAGACTGGTTCTATGCCTCCTGGGCAGTACTCTTTTTATCATTGGTAAGTACCTAAAAATAAAACTTTACGACTTTTCGTAGTTCTAAGAATTCTATACTTCGATTTCGTACTCTGAAACTATTATTGGATTTAAAGCTATTTAGGTACCTATAAGAATCTTGTATGAATATAATAAAGTTGAAATATACTATAGCATAATAGTGTCTTCCAATATACTTGATACTAATGGAACAATAATTTTAATAATTAACCGATTTTTTTAATTTGTGTTTTATTTATTCATTATAGTAGTAGTAGATAATCTTAAAAAATAAATTATTTATGATTTTATTATTCTTACTCTAACTTATGTATTTCAGTAATAATATACAGATATTAACAATCATGAGGAGATGCCGATGTGTTGCTGAATGTGAAATGTTTACAGTCATTGTCTAAACATAACATTATTGGATAGTATATTATTATACTCCTCTCTTTGTTCATAACCATGTTAGTTGTGCTCAAATATTTTAGGTGGCACTATGAAGATAAAAAGGTTTATTAAAAGTTAATTTAAATTTCGATATAACAAGTAAATATTCTCTTTTAACACGTTGAACGCCATGTCGGACAATGTTGTCCAACAACACCTCAACATTGTCTGACATGGCATTCAACATGTTAAGTTTATATGCAAATTTTCTGTAACATATACCATAACAGATCGCGGTTGCCAGCTGCACTTACAAGAGAAGCAACCATCTGAGTCCTCAGGGGAAGAAATTGCAACTTGAGGACAAAGAATGTACAACGTGAGGACATTATTCTTGTTTGATGTTGCTTGTGAATGTCTATGGATTGCAAAGAACACATCAGGACATCTGTGTCTTCTTTTTTACTTTTCCAACATAGTAATCATTTGTAACTAACTACAAAAGAAGAGGAAAGAAATGATTAACTTATTCAAAGTTGATTTTTGAACATCAATTCTTTACTGAATTGATTTGGATATATTTTTTATTTTGGGATCTTTATCGACACTTAGTTAACAATTTCTTGGAAATTAAAGCATTACTATTAAATGGTATGCTATAATATAATAAATGACCTAAAAAGTAATCATTAAGAATGTAATGTTAATTAATTACGAAACTTGAATTTTTGATGAGTATAATAAAGATTACTTATGTATTTATAATAGCTATTGGCTTATGTCCAAACAAAGTTTTTTTTTCCATGTTATAAATTTGAAATTGTATGCATAACATGCAAGTTTTTCTATTTAATAAAGATTAGGTCTATCAACTGTATGTTGGGTTGTTAAATAATCACCATGGAACTTCGTTTGTTTTATGTAGGAAGAGTAGCAAACGAGCATAGAAACACTCTGATGGTAAGTATTTGCAGCCCATAGACATCCATGGACAAAACCTATCTGAGTCGTATATTAGTTCAGTCAATGATGTGTCTGGTAGAAGTAGTGTCTATTTTTTTTCTTAATGGCCTGAAATTAGCAGCTGAGCATAGAATCCACATAAAGGTAAATAAACAACAACTCCACATAGAACAATAGGCTAATCAGAAGGTGGTCACATTGGCATTGCTACTTTTCAAGACAAAGGTAAGTAAGCTGTCAAACCTACCTTTCCACTAAAACCCAAGAATTTGTTTACAGTACAATGTGAGAGAACCATAGTTCGACCAGGGAGGTACCGCCACCACTATCATAATCCGCCGTAAAGCATTACTTGTGCTTTGGTTGGAGAGGTGTGGATGCCAGGCTACACTTTGAAGCCATCTTAGTCTTAGCAACATATCTACGTTTGAGCTCATATAGGATTTCCGTCATGTTTGTGGCTGTTTGTGGTTATCTATAGACTGCAACTACTTAACATCAGGTGGTTTGCATATTCGTTTGCTACTCTTTTTACATAAAAAAATAGTTGTGACAGTGAACTTCTTATATCAAAATGAACAAGTTCTACGAATTTTGCGCATTCAATTCAACACATACTGGAATAAAATGCAACTATGTACAAAATACTATATATAAGCAAGAAACTTGCTGCTAAATATGCTTGTTGTGATCATTATGAACCAATCTGCATGTGTACACATTTTAATCCGAAAAAAAATATTCTAAAAATATCAGTAATAAACCTTCAAAGCAACGATTTGTGTGTTGTCACGAAGAAAGGGCAATACAAGGCCAAATAACATTATATCTAAAATGTATTATATACGAATCTTTCTTATAAATATTAGCATTTTTAGAAGGGATTAGGTTGAAAATTCGAAGAGCTCGAACACGTCATCCACAGTATACGTGTCCAAATTATGCGCACATGCAATAAATTATAAATAAATTCCGGTTTCCGTTACGTATTCAATACGTTGCTCATAGTATTTCATTTCCTGTTAAAAAAAGACGCCATGAGTACAATGTCCTTCCTTTCGCACATCATAACATCGTATTAACGGAACTTATTATTGAGGATTATTAGACAATGGAATAAATAATTCATAAACCTTTCAACGTTGATTCCTTTGTCTCCAAAACTTAAAAGTTTAAAGATGCAATTTCTATCAACATCGAACATCCGCGGCGACTAGGCATGAGTAATACAAATTAAATACTGTTTCTTACTCATGATTGCTATCTGCGCACACGAAATAAGTTTTCGGGAATTACAAATACAAACAACAAAGCCGTCGTCTCAGGACGTCATCTATATATTCGATTTTTACACGAAAATATTAATAACGAAGAACAAAAATGTATATAAATATTTTAATTATACCAAAATAACAAAGATGTGTCATAGACTTGCAACTTTTTAAGGTCGTAGTATATAATCTATGTGAACAAGTGTGTTAGTCTAGCTGTTTCTCTTCATTAAGTGAAAAACAGCGAACGAAAGTTATGGTATTAAATTAAAACAAATAAATGGTCCAATAAAAGTTACTAACAGACCCTCTGTTAGTAACTTTTATATTTTTTTACGGAAGGAATGTCATGATCTTTTACTTGGCTGCAAGAAGTGGACTTGTTTGGATGAGTGCCATTTGCGCTTATAAAATACGACAAACTGTTTCAAACTGTGCATGTTTATTTCGACATTTCGATTTTCCAAGTTTAGTATTTGACTTATTTAAAAATCATAATCGTAATTCAAAAGTAAATAAGCATTTTATGAGGGACTTGAACAAAATGGCATCGTGTGTATGAAGTGGATTTTCTTTGTTTTAAACTTAATGCCGGCTAAAGCCGAACGTGTGGGCGACACTAGCACGGTGCATATCTCTTGAGCAAATCGGTCTCCTTGTGATGTAAGTCTATATTTTAGTGATTAACGCTAAAACAAGCGATAATAAATTTCTAAATCGCATATAAGTTACGAGAATCAGACGATCCTAAAATTGGAATTTAGACCACAGGCATAGGGAAGATTTTTACTACTGAATTGTTACTCATATTTTGAACTTCTGAAAATTCTTAACAAAATCTACAAGTCCCTGTGTAGCTTAAGTTAATCAGTTAGTTATAAATAAAAATAAAAGGTTTAATAAAAAAACTCACAAACCCTTCCTCCCTTCAACTCACGTGACGCATTCTTGACTAAATGTAGATGATGAATGAACGATATTTCTTATAAGTCTGGGTGTTTGTGTGCATGTCTCTGTGTGTATTCACGGTTTTCACGACACAGGAAATCCTAGTGAAAGGTTATTAATGTAGAATGTTTAATGTGTGTAAAATATTTTGGTTATCATTTCGGTGTAATATTATTGGATTCTGGTTAGCGTTATTAATTTTATACGAGACGATTAAAACGGATTATTTGATTACGACTGCGGCACTGGCTGGCAAATGAACGCAACGCCTATGTGAGCTTTCTTTTTTGTATCTATGGGATCCTCGGGAAATTCCTCGTGAAGGATTACGATTAAAAAAACTTACTAAAATGTTTCCACTAGCAATAGTGGTAGTAGTTATTAATTTGAGATGAAACGATCAATTAAAACGAAGTAGATTATTAAATAAACGATTGTAGCAACAAAAGTTGCAAATGGAGACAACGCCTATTAGAGCTTTCTTTTTATGTATCCATGGCACCCACGTCACACGACAAGAGAAATTCTTAGTGAAGTGAAGGGCTACGAGTGCAAAAACTTCGTAAAATATTTCCGCTACCAATAATGTGAAAAGTAATTGGGCCTTGGTTTGCGTTATGAATTTTAGACGAGACGACTAATTAAAGCGGAATGGATTATTGGGTTACATCCCAGTGCGCCAATGGGCCGCAAACGAACGCAATGCCTATGAATGTGGAGTGGTTGCGAAAATAGGTCACTGCAGCGGAAGCAGTAGGTTAAGGCAGTGGGCAGCGGAACATTACCTATTCATGACGGCTTTCACTAGTCCGATCCGATAGAACTGTAACACCACCCACTATTTAATAAATCAGTTTTGTACTCATTGGTAGGCCGTTTTAATTATTTAGACAGTGGTAGTTTTATAATAGATAGGAGCTTATGTACGTTGTCATATACATAATAAATTTACTTTATAAATTTACTGCAAAGGCCTTGTACAACACATCCTTGTGGGCTCAATTTCTGTGATGAGGATCGCAATATCGTATATTATTTACATATATTTTACGGAAAAATAGAGAATAATATCCTTTTAAAAATCAGTCTTTCTGCTTTCTCGGTTTATGCGTTCCTAAAGATTACATATAATAAAAAAATCAATATTTTAGCTTAAATACCAAAATTGTATTTAGTTTTAAACTATAATAATATTCATTATACATATATATGTACAGATATTATTTTGTTATTTCTGAGAAAGATTGTCAAAGTATTTATGTATCAATGCATTTTCCAAATTATTCCCGGTGAAAATTTGTATACATACAATAATTCGCAGTACGAACGAATATAACTCGTTTACGCTACGTACTATTCATAGAACAACTTTATTGCTTAAGAAGCGATCTCTACTAGGTAACCCCTTATGTAGACGAATGCATAGGTTTAAAAGAAAGATTTAAAGAAAGTTCAAAAGTAAAATTAAAGTGATAGTTTTGACATACATAATTTATTTATTTATTAGACAACCAACGCAGGCCACAACACGTAAATACAATAGAGTGAATAACTCTGCCCCTATATACAGAACGACACAGTATGTGTAATAATGAAAACATTACTGAATGAATAAACCAGAGACAGTAAAAATACAAACAATACTAAACAGTAATATAGAGCAATAAAAATAAGGCAAAGTTAAAGTGTTAATGTTAACAGGTAACGAGCTTCAGAGCCAGTGCTTTGGGCGAAGAAAGCGACAATGGACCTTTCACAACTCGTTTCAATTTCACCTACGTGCTCGATTCTGCGGCTCGGAGTTAACAGTTAACCTGAAGTTAAAACAATTTAGTAAAGTAGTACCAATTTTGATATAATTTTGAATGTAAAGGGAATAATAATAAAGGGTTTTTTCATTTGTTATTTGATAAGTAGAACTATCGTTGGAATGAGGTGGTACGACCATTAGGTGGCCTGAACGCTCGTTTGGTCCATATATAAATGATATACGTTTATATATTTGTACATATACGTAAATATATGCGTTGTAAAAGTATTTTAGTATTAGTAGGGAGACCCACTTCTTTATGTCAAGTTGACAAAAATAAATTAAATCCAATTATCCTACAAATCTTTTTTTTCATGTGAGAAGAGTAGCAAACGAGCATGCAAACCACCTGATGTTAAGTAGTCGCAGTCCATAGACAGCCACGTACAACCACAAACACGACCGAAATCCTATCTAAGCTCGAACGTAGATACGTTGCTGCGACTAAGATGTTCGCCTCGCGTCAAAGTGCAGCCGGCAACCGCTCCTCTCCAACCGAAACACAAGTAATGCTTTACGGCGGATTATGAGGGCGGCGGCGGTACCTCCCCGGTCGAATTATAGTTCTCCCACCTTTGAAAGTTAAATATATGTTTCTGCATTCATGATTCATCAAATCCAATTAACCTACAACTGTTGCATATAGGATACATGCTTAAGTGCTTTTTGGCTTAACCAAGCTACAAGTTATATAATCAGTAGAATGCACGTCGGGTGCCCAATCGTCGTGAGTGCAAAAGGCGGAACGAAATAGTCAAATGGCGAAACGCCTTTTGTCATTTATATAATTTACTTTTTGTTATACGAAACGAATTACCAAGCTTGATCCACGTGTCTGTTACTTGTTTTTGTTGCCATGAGAAATAAGTAAGTACTTATTTATCATATACATATACGTGCCGATTAGAGGTAACTTAGAAAAGTATCAAGAACACCGATTCCCTTAACCATAGTCATCATAAGTCTGACACTTGAGATGCATATGTGATGTAAACATTTTGTTGAATTGACGTCCAAAGAGGTTGCTATTTGTAAAAAAAGTTTAATACAAAAAGAATCTGTATATATATGTGTGTATATTTTGGATAGTGTAGTAGCGTGAAAATAAGTGCAATAACATTGTAAATTAAAACAAAAGTATGTATTACATTTTTTGTGGCATTGGTTACAGCACAGACTTGTTTGGATGACTATCTAAATTTGTATTTGTTTTTTGAACGCAGACGGACCGACATGCGTATTAAAATATTTAGTTTTGTGTTTTATTATTTATTTTAAAGAAGATATGTTCAGCAAAGATATCAATCAGGCTAAAAACCAGGCAAAGGCAAGCTAGTTGATGCGACTCCCGCAGGAGTCAAGTAGCATGTGTGGTTAATCAACTAACTAATTCAGGCGCGTACGTTGTTTCGTGCGTGCAAATTACAACGAAACACACAATATTAAGGTACCTTGATTCCATTCATATCTTCCGCCTCTATTAGTAGACAATGTCAATCTCATTATAATATCACTTTCATATTAGCTGTACTGCATATAAATGAAAAAAGTAGCTGTGGGTATTTTTGCTACAACGCTCTTTCGTGTACATAAAAATAACGACGTCTTAGTGGTACAATGTTTAGAAGTTACAGAGATTTCGTTACATATAATCTCGTAGCAAAGCAAAACTCGCACAACGCAAAGCTCGATCTAATATAAACATAATAAAAATTAAAGCTTAGAGAATTATAGTAAGGACTTGAAAAAATACGGTTTTAACTACATGCTTTGATTCATTCGACCACTGAGTAAATCTTACCTTGATTAGGTATGGATCGGTGTCAGCAGCTGTATATTAGTGTTGCCCTTTATTTACTTGATGGTGGCAGGTGCCGGTGAGTTGTCGGCCACTACCTACACTTTGCATAAAATTGTCCAGGTGGGATTACGGTTTTTCTTTTTGCTTTTGGTTATATCGACCTCTCATTGCAGCTTTGCCCACGCATCGTTATGTTGTAACTTATCTTAATAGCTGCTCAAACTTTATTTTTGTTTAGATGGTTACGATTCTAAGAGTTCTTTAATAAAATCACTGTTCTTTATGCAATGTACACTTCCTTCAAATTTTTGTAAACGTTTGTATTAAACAGATTTTTTATTGATGTCTACTGTCTTACTGTCAGTAGAGGCACTTATGTATATTAAAAATGAACGATAAATTTAGCAGATTCGAGTGCGGTCAGAAGTTTGATCGGTGACCATTGTAAGCAATTTCGTGTGCTTTTTAGATGTTTAGCGGTTGGTCCTGATTCTTATCGATAGACGGCAGTTTATCACTTCGACTGCGGCGTTGATATATTACATCAAGTCACGATTGCAGCAGGCGACACTAAACTGGAGCTTTTTTCTCTAGACTGGAGATGCGCCAGTATTTCCCACCAATATTGTTTTTTTAGCAACAGTGTAGCATCCACGAGTAGACAGACGTAATGCCCGCCTTCAGTCTTGTAGCGCCGACGTAAACACAGCACTTATTTTCGCCCGTATTCCATACAGATTTGTACGTACAACACAGTGTTAAGCTTTGTTGGAGGCCCAATAGGTGGATTGAAAACATCGGACGTGTGAGTTGGTCATCAACCTGTAACACTAATACGCATTGGAGTGACGTAAAGGTTTAAAGGTGGGAGAACTAAAGTTCGACCGACAAGTACCACCGCCGCCCTTATAATCCGTTGCAGGCTACACTTTGAAGCAAGGCGACCATCTTAATCCTCAGGAGTAGCAACGTGTCTACGTTCGAGCTCAGATAGGATTTTGATCGTGTCTGTGGTTGTGCGTGGATTTCTATGGGCTGCGACTACTTAACATCAAGTGGTTTGCTCGTTTGCTACTCCTCTTACATATTAAAAATACGTAATGGAATGGTCTTCGAGCCCAGCAGCAAGATTCAAAAGTTTGCAGCCATTTGCTTCTGTAATCCACATTTCAACTCATCTGGACTGCCTTCTGATTATGTTGCTAATGACCGTACTGTAACAACAAAATGTCATAACAACATCATTATGTAATTATGGTAGGCTGCAACATTGCCATAAATAGTTTCGTAAGACAAGTTAGTAATAATTTAATGTCTTAAATTGTCTGAGCAATATGTATATTATGCTAGAGATGAATAGGCCGTAGTTATGCCGTATTTAATGATATTTCTTTATTCTGTGTAAATATTAAATACGTAGAGCAAATGGATAAACAAATAATAAGGTTATTTGATCAAAAAAACTCTGTAAAATGATTTACAGATGATCAGATTTCATTGCATCAATAATCAGGTTAAAATTTGTTTGAACGCTGAAATTGCCAGTCATATATTAAAAAATATTTATGAATGTAATTAATCATTTTATAACGGTTTTAAATTTCGTAATATTACGCAACGATCTTCATACGCGGAGCAGTCGCCATGTAAAGTTAAAAAAATATACTGAAGCAGAACGAAGATAAGAATGAGACAGGTGGTACTACCACCAAGTACCAGTGCCCAGTACCAATAACAGGTTGCCGTATGTTACTGTAGGTTACAGCTAGTACGAACATAAAATTCGTAAGAAGGGGAAGTCGAGTTGTTTGCGACGATCGTCCGTTCCACACATTACGGAAATGTGGTGGTTACCTCTTGACGGGTTTGTCGACCTTCGCCGCCTTCCCTGTACGAGTGGTCGCAGACTGACAAAGCTATAGAACTACCTACTTGTTGTGTTACTTTTATATATACAAGGTCTAGCATCTCTTCAATTAAAGAGCTCTCTAGCCGTACTCGTAGACGACACAATTTTACGGTATGAAACTTTAATTTTCCGTTTAATGTTACGGAAAATCTTTTAGTTTTAGTTATTTAATATTACCTAGAATGATTTTAATTTTGCAATTTAGATTATTCATGACATTGACATTACATTGATGAGCAGCGTGCCGGTAGATTTCATTTTTATTACGTGGGTAAGCGGCTTACACTCCTCTTTTCACTCAAGGAACCTCTGCTGTCGTTCAGGAAACGTCATGACACACCTCTTTGG
>DWON01003206.1:0-18520 GCA_018251015.1 Phocides pigmalion okeechobee
TATTTGAGAAGAGTAGCAAACGAGCATGCAAACCACCTGATGTTAAGTAGTCGCAGCCCATAGATATCCACGTACAAACACGACTAAAATCCTATTTGAGTTCGAACGTAGATACATTGCTACTCCTAAGGACTAAGATGGTCGCCTCGCTTCAAAGTGTAGCGGGCAACCGCACCTCTGCAACCGAAACACAATTAATGCTTTACGGTGGATTATGAGGGCGGTGGTGCTACGTCAACGGTCGAACTATAGTTCCCACACCTTTAAAAATATAATTTGACTACCGCCCTCAAAATCCATCGTCAAACAATTTGTGGTTCGGTGCATTGCGGTTGTCGACTATACTTGGAAATAAAATGTTTATCTTAACTCTCAGGAGTTCTGAGTTAGTCGTCAGCTCTGTTTGAGGATTTATGTGGATGTTCATGAGCTGTGACACGTGTTAACATAATGATATTTAGGTCTATTGTGACCGATATTTACTATATTTGATCCTCAAGGCTAGCCGTTAGGATGGACCGTATGATGCACATGGGGCTTAAAGTTTGTTTTCACAACGTTGTACTAACTGTGCTCTTAATCCATTAAAAAGAGATTTTTTGAATAGACAGCTCAAAACTATTTAGAATTAGTAGCTGCGTAGCCTTAATGCTACTACAGACACGTGTGTCTTATCTACAGAGCCACAACTAATAAAGAAGTCGTAATTTAAATTACCTTCTTTAAAAGGGATACTTCAGAACATAAACGTACCTGTACATAGTAAGAAAAGTTTTTGCTGAATATGACCCTGTTGTAGAGACAGACGACGGGGAGCGAGTCGTTCTCGTCGGCCACGTGGGGCAGCACAGTCGACGTAGGCCACGATGGCAGCGATGACGTCGTGTTCTCCACCTCCTGGAGACACTCATGATATTTTTTAAGTGGTCGGTGGTCGTTTTCATCCATGGACACCTTACCAACTACATAGAAGGAAACTCTAACTCGACTCGACGATTATATGTAATCTACATAGGAGCGCCGCTGTCAAACTGTTAAGCTACTGTCTAAAAGGCGATAGAAAAGTGTACGGTTCTTCGGGGAAGTAATTTCGCCATTCCGGTTTCTAGGGGAGAAATATTGTATTATTATTGTATTTTGATGGATTAATTATGTGAGGCGATCGTTTTACTTCTCAGTAGCAACATAGTATGGAGCCGTGGATGAATGTCGGCTGTATGTTCTTTTGTTGTGTATATTTTGAATACCATTTTTGAAGTGATACTTTTTGGCGCGTTAGGGAAAAATGGTGAGAGTAAATTACGACGCACGTGCATACCGTCACGAAAAACCAACACCGTGCAATTAGCTAGTCAACATTTTAGTTTTTTTTTAATTATGTACATTATTTATGATGTTTAAATAAAACTTTCTTTCAATCTATTAAATACCTCTTTTTCTATTATTAATGTCGTTTTCTCTAATATATGTAGGATAACGCAAAGGATAAAATTTTTTGAAAGATTTTTATCTTGTTATGCCAAAGTATAACTTCTTACGTCTGTACATAAGTACACACACACACATTTCTTTACTTTAAAAGAGTAGCAAACTTATGGAAGACTAGCAGTGCCCGCGACTTCGTCCGGTGATGATTGACATAACTTCTTTATTTGTTAACAGATTTAAATGAAAAGATACTGAATCTTACAACAACAATATAAATCTGAAAACTAGATTGAAATCGGATAAACAGTTTCTGAGATTATCGCGTACAAACATACTAATAAATAAAATTAAAAATCATTGTTTTGGGTTCTCTTGCGTATAGAAAGGTATTATGCATTTTTAAATATATTTGCTATATACAGACAACGATCAGGTACAGCTCTATTATATGTATAGATGTCGATCTTACCGGTGCGTCTGTTGGAGGTTCAGTGGTGTCGATCTCGGGTTCGACTCCCGGGCAGGTGAGGCAGCGTGGCGCAGGAGGCCAGCTCCCCGCCGGCACCGAGACACGATACACGTGTCGCTCGCCTGCTTTTTCCGGGGCTGTGCCTATCACATATCTAGATGCACAAAGTTTTTTTTTAATATGTGAAAAGAGTAGCAAACGGGCTTGCAAACCACCTGATGTTAAGTAGTCGCAGCCCATAGACATCCACGTACAATAACTAACACGGCTACAATAATATCTGAGCTCGAACGTAGATACATTGCTACTCCTGAGGACTAACATGGTCGCCTCGTTTCAAAGAGTAGCCGGCAACCGCATCCCTCCAACCGAGACTTAAGTAATGCTTTATGGCGAATTATGAGGGCGGCGGTGGAACCTCCCCGGTCGAAATATTGTACTTCTACTCTAGTTGTCCCACCTTTAAAACTGAAGATTTTTAGACTGAAGATACGCCAATAATTTCCAAAAATATTTTTAATTTTAGGCATCCGTATAACATTTACAAATACACAGACGTTGTTTCCGCTCGCAGGTGGTACTTCCCCCGTCGAACTATAGTTCTATCACTAATCGTATACTCACAGCAGCCGTCTCCTCTCATCCCAACCAACAAGCTGTGTAATCTCGAAGCTGCCTTGCGTCAGCGTGGTCCGTATGTCCGCCGTGAGGTGCACAGCGTGCCGCCAGATGCCGCCCTGGTCGGTGATGGGTGCTGACGTGAAGACCCCGCTCTTGCCGCCTACGATGGCGCCTCCGCCACACCAGCCGCAGTCTTCCTCCACTGGATCCGCTCCCAGGCCCGACCAACGAGTCCCGTCAGACTCGTCACGATAGATCTGGGGATTAATATCGCAGGATAGTTTAGGATTTATCTCATTTGTATTTTCAGTTTTCTTTACAGACTAGCCTAACAAAAAGGCAATCGCAGACCCGTTTTTAAAACTCCGCCTCACCACGCCATATACTCTATTGTATAAGACTATTTTTGACCAAAACTCGTTATTACTTATGTTTTTAAATTGTAATAACTTTTGATATTGTGTATCGATTGTAATGAACTAAAGACTACAATTTATCGCAACTTATGGGATATCCCTAAAATTAAATTCCCACTGAATATAATTTCGGTTTGATGTGATTTCAACAACACACAAACAAATAGACAGAGTAAATTCTATTAAAGGCAAAAAACAATTAAAATTGTTATAATTTTCTATTATTATATGTTTTCAATCCCCCAAAGTATGTTATTTGCAATTATAAGCACAATAAAAAAACATATGTACAATAATTTACGTCTGATCAACATACTATCTTACTAGAAGCTTGATCCGCGTTAAAAATGTATTATTCTCTTTATTTAAATGTGATTATATTTTTAAGGAAAATAATCCCACGTTGCATTCGTTGCCCCTTTATACGGTCGTCTGTACATCTGGTTAGCGGACACCCTGTGCTCCATTTGTCCAGGTGTGGTTGCCATTCGAGAACCTTTCTGCCCCATCGTTTGTCCGTCTGTCAAGCGACGTGGCCTGTCTTCTGCCACTTCACGATGTCGTTATCTTCGTGTAACTAGCGGTTTAGGCAAAGCTCGTCAATCCAATAGAGCTTGCAAAGACTTATTGGATAATTACCGTTGTAATATGCTAAATCCCAAAATATATTTTCTGTATTATTATTAGGTTATTATTTTACGTAAAAGCCATGGTATTGTTAAGTTTTATTAAAGTTCGTTCCGTAAGCCCGAAAAAAATACAAACGTCCATACATCCTTAAACATTTTCACGTTTGCAATATAAGTAGGAAATAGGCGTGCCGCAGTGGTTGTCAAGCCGACCAGAAACTTAGGATTTGTTGCTTCTCTTAGCCACGAAAGTGGAGCTGATGTACACAAGGTTTCATGATACAATTCTTTCAGACATTGAACAAGTCTTAAAAGTTAATAAACTATTTTCTTATTCGAGAATCTGTTGCCGGCTCGGGGTCAATATAGATTAGCTATTATCATCTATACTTACATCTTGACAGTTGTAACTGGCAGCATTACAGATGCTGATGATGGAGACGTTTTGCGGACGGTTCAGCAGCAGAACAGCAATCTGGCGCTCGGATATCCACGTCGTCCAGCGCACGTACCAACCTGGCATAAAACATACTAAGTATTGTGGAACTGAGGGTGATGGAGCTCAAAAGAACTATAGTTAACTATTCAGTTCAATTTATTTCAAGAACGAATTGAGAGTGGTTTTTTGAACGTTTTTTTTATGTGAGAAGACTAGGAAACGAGCATGCAATCTACCTGATGTTAAGTAGTCACAGCCCATAGACATGCACGTACAACTAGAGAAACAATCGAAATTCTATCTGAGCTCGAACGTAGATACGTTGTTACTCCTGAGGACTAAGATGGTCGCATCGCTTTAAAATGTAGCTGGCTACCGCACCTCTCCAACCGAAACACAAGTAATGCTATATGGTGGATTATGACGGCGGCGGTGGTACCTCCCCGGTCGTACTATAGTTCTCCCTACTTTATAAACCTCACACGCTGATATATATCTTCCCTATAAATACTATTATATAAATATAAAATATTTTTAGTTTTTTTTTTCTATTTCTAAGTATTTCCTTAACCCATGAACTACCGATTTAACGTACCTAAGATCAAATCAACTATTTAATTTTACTAAAATGTATTAACATAATTAACAGATATCAAAGTTACAATTTAAATCAGGTTTGCAAGCTCAAAGCCAATGATGTTAATGTTAAGCAGGAGAACAACTCTCGGCGTTCACCTCTCGTGACAATCTAAAACTCTGTATTTTACAAAAACGACATTTGAGACTACTCACCATTTTTGAAAGTTACAGTGTTTTGTTTCGGACGATAGTCCTTTTAAATAAGTAGTTTATAAAAGAACATCGATACGACCATTGCATAATTCTACATTATTTCGATTGTTTAAGAACCAGCACGCGATAGTTCGTCGCTAAAAACCCCAAAAGTAGTGCACTTGCAAAAATGCAGACATGCATCGTTCCAGCTATTGTTGTCGTGTAAGTGGCGGGCTCGAGCGCCGGCGAGCAGCTGCGACCCAATTACGCCATCTTGGACTTCATGGTCAAGATTTAAAACTTCTACAAGCACGCTCAAGTGTATGCACGTCATTCGTGCATGCGTCAATTATAAAATCAAATTAACGCTTTCCCTGCGGCGTACAACACTGGTGTGTGTTGCGCGGCGTAACGCGCTTGCGGCTTGTACGCACCTGTGTTGTACAAATCTGTTGTTGTTGTACGGATTACGGGCGAACAAAAGCGCCGTGTATACTTCGGCGTTAAAATTCTTGGGGCGGACATTACGTCTGTACATTCATAGATGATACACAGATGCTAAAAAAATACAATATTTCAGTGTATTCTCGGCGTCTTCAATCTAGACAAATATTCAATTTAGTGCCGCCTTCCGCATCGCTCACCCGATCTAATATATGAAGAAGCGTCGCAGTCAAAGTGATTAACACTTGTCTGAAATTGAACGAAAGGAAAGAAAGTTGTCAAGTAAGGATTTGTTACCTTTATCGACCTGGGATGAGAACTGTATAGCATGAGAGAAGAGGAATTTTGGAGTCTTCAAGCTGACCACATACACCGTCACCACCGGATTGTTTGTGTTTACCTGAAACCATAAAACTTTATAAGCCGACCGAGCGAACTAGACGAACAGGAGGAATGTCATCTCCCCGCCTTAACTACCGCATTCGTAGAACCGTACTTAGTACTGATCGTCGTAGTATAGATTCACTCTTATGATTTTATCTTCTAGTTTAGACCTCATTACTTACGTTATTATTTACATCAAAGGCAAGTTAAACATGTTGAAATTAATATTGAGACAAATAGAGACTAGACTAGAGGGAATGATAGAGAATTAAATTTTAATTAATAAGTTCAGTGATTCCAATTCCAAATACATTTATTTGGCATTATATCATGCATCCAAGGAAAAGATTTTCGATTATAAGGTATTTTACACTTTATTAATGTCAACGATACAATCTAAAATCAGTGTATCGGCTTTGTTCGTCTGTTGGGTAAGATACTGTTTTTTATGTGAGAAGAGTAGCAATCGAGCATCCAAACCACCTGATGTTAAGTAGGCACATCCCATAGATATCGACGTATAACCACAAACACGACTGAAATTTTATCTGAGCTCGAACGTAGATATGTTGCTAAGTCTGAAGATTAAGATAGTATCGTCGCTCCAAAGTGTACCCGGCAACCACGCCTCTCCAATCGAAACACACGTAATGCCTTAATGCCGTAATGCGGATTATAAGGGCGGATTATAGTGCCCGATAAAAATGCTCGAAGATAAAAGCCATAGTTACACAAAAGCTCACCTTAGGGTACCGTAACGTCCTGATGGTTGGGTAGGCGGGTGGCTCGGGCTGGTCCAGTCCATACCAGGGGTACTTGTGCTCTTTGACCTGGGAGTCGTTGTAAGTTGCGTACATAAGGGTCTGGCCGTCCGGACTGAACCACAGCGCGCGGTCCAGGCGAAGGACCTCAGTTTCGTACAGGAAGTCGGGGACACCGTTGAAGATCACACCTGGTACACCTGCAAAAATACAAAAATCTCAAATTGATCTTTATGTAATGTTCTTACATTGCATCTATGAATTTAGATGGAACTTTAGTTCTAACATATTCTTTTTTTAAAATAGCAAATGAAAGTGCAGGCCATCTGATGTTAAGTAGTTGCTGCTGTCTACGTCTAATTTCCAGAGATGACGTCTTATCTACGGTTGCGTCTAAAGTTACGACGCATAAGTAAAGTTATATCCAACCTTAAACAAACTAAAGTTTTTCCTGACTGAATTTCCTGAACAGTTTAAAACGTTTCATGACGTCGGACATAGATGCTTTACTACTTTTAAGGACTGGGATGATTGCCTCGCTTATAAGTATAACCGGTAACGGTACCTTTCTAAGGTTAAAAAATTTGTCCATAGTGTAATATTTTCCAAGCTTTTCCCATTCGTACGAAGAGACCCATACCAATGAGATAAATATTTGAAGGGTTCCAGGCAATGGACTCTGACGTAATGTGTTCTGACGTAACAGCTAGCTATTTTTATTAACAGCTTTTTACTCCCCTCCAGGTAAAAAATGCCGGAAAGGTTAAAGTGGCTAGTTTCTGCATGAGAAAACAATTCTTTTGCTCGTGGGTGCATCTGAACCTTTCATGTTGGATTGCCTTTAACCTTTTGTGGGTTAACTTATAAAGGTATAATTTGTTATATTTTACATAATTTAGATTTACTTTAGGAAGTACCTCTAATGTTTTCTTCTTCTTCTTTCTCAACAGCGCGTTAATTGCCTCTATAGCCTGTTAATTTTGAGAGCTATGGCCAGTCATTGCCACTATAGCCTGCTTATCATGAGACTTATGGCCAGTCAATTAAAATTATGGTCTGCTATTTTTAAGAGCTATGGCCAGTCAATTGCCACTATGGCTTGCAAATTTTGAGTGTTATGGCCGGTCAATTATGGTCTGATAATTTTGAGAGCTTTTTCTGTAACCATGTCTCATCACCGAATGTCCTCATTGCGAATTCTGTCGTGTACAATTTGCATAACGACACCTATTGTACTATTTTCATAACCCCTCTGTAAAGCCGTGAAAACGTTTCAATATGGCGCCTGGCATTTAGAATTCAGCTCACGTTTATTGCTGAGCCAATCTCGCGTTTAAGGAACATGTTTTATCGTCGATATGCAACGAGGAGGGAGTTGAGAGCGATTTCAAATGTGATTCCAATATTTGATTGAATGTTTGATTGGGCTCTGTTTGATTCAATTTGTTTGATCGTCATTTGTTTGATTAAGATTGAGGTTCAAAAAGAGTTCGGTAAAAGATCTGTTTTGAATCAAAATATTTCGTTTTGGTTTTTTGATTATGATAATGATAAGTAAAAGTCAAAATTGCCTACACTAAGGTTGTTGTCATCAACAAATTACTACCTCAACGGTTGGAATGGGTTTTCTTTAGAAAGAATGGTTAAGTCATAATCCACCACGATGGCTATGGATTTGTAGACCTTATATATATTTGGAACCATTATGGAGAAGTTTGAGGTATGCAGGCTTCCTTACGACATTATCTTCGCCATTGACGTAAGAGATAATTATGTTTTAAAACGCACGTAAACAAACATACGTATATAACACTTTCAAAACTCATACCGATGCCATTGACACACAAAGAGAGGGCAACACTGACTAGACCCACAAGAGATTCCTAAATTAATCAGTTCAATATTTGCTTGGCTGGGAATCGAACTCGAAACTTTTTGCGTGTCAGCCTGAGTCTCCGCCCCGCGATGAAGCGCTAGAACACCATGTTTTCAGTCGGTTGGGGCCAGATATAATCTTCTGTCGGTCCTGTAGCGGAAGGTATACCTAGCGAGTTTTCGTGAAGTAAAAAAGACGCTGTGCCACGCGGCCTTATACTTTGGCCAACATAAGTAGAAGTATTATAGAAAATACGTGTGTTTTGGAGTTTCTTTCGCGGCCTCTTCTCTAAAACGAAACACCTTGTGAGTCGGTGGTAGGTTATTGACATTCAAAAAGAGTTATGTAAAGAATCTACTTTGAATAAAAATTGATTTAGATTTTCTGATTTATACATATATTAACTTTCAAATCAGAATGTAGGGCCATGACTATGTAAATAAAATCGCTAATCTTCTGTAGTGGTGCAAAGAAGCCGTTTCATCGAAAAACCCTTCACGTATAGTTCCTTAAAACTCAGTTATTAGGAACCCGACTATTTTTTCACGAAAGGTCTTCGGGAATACGTGCCGTACTGTATTGACACGCGCTTACACACGAAACTTTGTTCGGCAAACACATGGGACTGTTACAGGTACAATTATATTTGATCAGGGAGGTACCATCGTCACTGACTTCTTGTATTTTGAAAGGAGAGATTCAGCTGCCTGCTCCACTTGAAAACAAGGCTACTATCAATACTCTCCTGAGTACTCCTACTCCTGTAGTATCACAGTTAGGTACTTATATGAGTAGCTTTAGATAGGCTTCAGTCTTGATTGACATTGTCAAAAAAATAAAAATAATTTGTTATTTGCCTCAAATGTATATATATTTTTACATATTCTTATTATAATGATTTATTTCATATTGTAAACTTATATTTCTTTACCATCTTCAAGACCAACAGTAATATTACCTTATGTTGCAAATAAATTAGTTTTAATTCAATTGATTTCAAGTAATTGATTGAACTGCTGTTAGAGACAGAAATGGTTGTGGTTGTTGCTTCTTGAATCAAATTATAAAAAACGCTTTACCACCTTTTGAGTTAGCTTATTTCTAGCGGAGTCAGACGACTAAGTAAGTTAAGTAATTTTAGTGCAGATTCTGCGGTCCACATACCTGTACTGGTAATGCGGCAAACCAAGGGTTTCAAGACCTTGGGCTTGTAGTAGATGTCATTGTCGTGGACGAAGACCAGGCCGGAGCCAGCCGGCGCCCACTCGGCGTACTGGAGTAGCGGCGCTGATCTGTCGTCTTCCACCGGAGAAATGGGTAACTTGTTCCTGAAACATATTGACTATTAAGCACAAGAGTTTTAAATAAAATTAATATAAAAATCAAAAAAAGGATAACAATATTTGTATTCAAAGTAGATCCTTTACAGATCACTTTTTGAACGTTAACAAACTACCCCAACCCTCGCAATTCGCCAGGAAGCCCATCTCAGTCCTCAAGAGTCGCGACACCTCTATGCATGATTTTATGTCGGACTGAAGTCCTGTTTGATGTTGGACGTAGAAGTCCATGGGCTGGAGAGACCATTTAACATCAGACGTCTCGGTTGCTTCTTTTCCAACATAAAAAAACAATGTATACGTAGTTTCTATATACCAGGTGAAAGACTAAGATGGTTTTCTCGTTTGTAAGTGTATCCAGGAAAGTATCATACATATTCTAGTAAAACTTGTTGCTTTACGGTGTGTTGTGGAATGCATAACATTTCTTTCCCGTAAAAAAATATGAAATCTTTAAGGATTACAATTATTTACCGATTAATCACATCGTAAACGTGGTAGCGAGCCAGTCTTGCGTGTCGCCATCCAGTCCTCACGTCTGATATCAAGAGTACAAACTTTAGGTCCGCTGACACCTTGAAGTCCACAGCATTCAGCTCTCTCTGCGGAAAAAACAATATAATTGATAGGTATTTTTAGATATTGAAACTGTCATCCTGTTCATCTCTTTTTATGAATGAGGAACGTTCAAGACATCTGACGTTAAGCAGTCGCTGCAATAAATGAAGATCGTCGACCATTCGTTGGCCTGTTGTCAATCTCATTTTCCACGAGACAACATATGAGGTCTTGAGAATATTCCACCAAACCATTAGGAATACATATGTAGCGTTTGAACAAAAGTATGATTTTGCAAGAACAACAGTGCGAGCAGGGAGCTACCACCGCTGTCTCGTAATCCGTAAAGCAGTTCTAGTGTTCGGTAGAGAGGTTCGAATGATGGTCACACTTGGAGGCGAGCCGACAACCTCAGTTCTCAACAGTAAGAGAAGGTATACACGACGTTAGACAGGATTTGTCTTGTTTGATATTGGATATAGATGTCAATGGGCGATAGAGATCATTTAACGTCAGATGGTCTGCACGCTCGTTTGCTACTTTTCCAAGAAAAATCAGTGTCCTTTTGCATTCTACTAAAAATATATACTCATCATAATGTTAAATCTAACTTTCCAAATGTTGGGTGTAAAACAAAGTGTACCTTTTTGAGAAACAGAATTTGTTTCAGACTTATCTCAAGAGATTGTCGCGAATAAGCAGAGCTTTGTGCCGTGAAATCATCCCATTTTAAGTCTAAAACACTGAGCCTCCTTTTGTAGTTGAACTAAGTTTGTTGTCTTATTCTTGTAGCAGCGCATAAAACTGAATATATAGTCGCGTTATTATTATCTCTATTATTACAATTATTTCTAAATATTATAAAACAAAGTCGCGCGTCGCGTCTGTCTGTCTATCTGTCAGTTCGTGATGAATTCAAAAAGTACTGTGATAAATCACAGTTTTCAACAATAAGTCGAGTGTTCCACAGGAAGGTTTTGGTGCGTAATATGTTAAGTTCTTTTTTGTAAATTGGGCGAGAAATTAATTAGTTGTATTGAATATAGTAATTTACTTGTCGTCCGAAATAGATGTTTCTAATTGTTAGGTTTTGCAACTAGGTAATGACTGGTAGTTCTGATATATAACTATGAAGTAGAACCAGCAGTTAGTTACAGATGTCCATTGACGGCAGTGACCACAGTGACCACTTATCTCCATCATTTACTGCTCCCATGTTATATAAAAAATACAACTTTTCTCTTTCTGTTAGAGAGGCATGGTTGTTGTATACACTCTATTGTCGATGGTATAATTATATACAGTATTGTGATGTGACAATATTATTTAATATGAGGATATTTTATTTTATATTTAATATGAGGATTTCTGACGCTGGCCATAGAGAAGATAGGATTTAAGAAAAAGTATAAATAGGGCGGGAGTTGAACAAACATTGGCGGTGCACATAACGAAATTTAAGATAAAGATGATTTTTTTTTAGTAAAATGTGAAAACGAAAATAAATATGATCGTGATCTTTTACAAGAAGGTTTATTTTTTTACACGAGGAAACTATTAAATGAGCGTGCAGGCCACTTGATGTTATGCGCCGATAGTTCACTGGAATATTGTATTTTTAGCATCTGTGTATCATCTACGAATACACAGACATAATGTTTACTCAGATATGTCAGATGACGGGTAAAAAGCCTATTAGGAAAACACATTACCCTCCTTCTGGAGTCGAAAGACATCTGTTAAAGAGTTTATACTCCGCGTTCACTCGCAGGTATGCGCATAACGAACTAACTAGTTAGATAACTAAGTTTGCAAAGAACCTTATTAAATTAGTTGTTCTCAGTTCCCAGTAACTAATCACAGCGGAACTGTAATATTCTACGAGTTTTACTTTGAAATTATTTCCTTCTCAGCCCCCGGGAATGTACGCTAAGAAGCAGTCTGACTTACAACTTTAATAGTCGCTTATAATTCTGCTTAATCTGTGGGAATATTAAGACTTGTCTCATACTTCTTTATAATCCTTTATTCGTGCCCTGTGTTCTTCGTCAGGCATTTCTAATTGTGATTAATATATCTTGTGGTACAGAGTACTGAGTGTATGTGTGTGTACATTAGCGCGATAGGATACATTTTATACATTGCTTTCAACTGTCGTTATTTTTGTAGAAAATGAGTTATTTTTCCAAAAAAAAAACTATGTTACTCAGAGACAATATAGCTTTGTAAAGATGAAAGAATTTTTCAAATTAGTTTAGTATTTTTTATGTTTATCTATGTATTTCGAAGAAAATATCAACATTTTTCCCTTTTTACATTATTTTTAGTATAAATCTAACTTACGTAACATATAAATGGCTAGAATTTTGACATAAATGAGAGTACCTTGTTATTTTCAAGTTAGCTGCGTACTATGTAACCTCGATAAGATGAATAGATAGGGTATATATGTATATAGATAAAAAAATGATATTTTTTATGTTATAGATAATATTTTATGACCTATCTACAAAATGACTATCAATTACCTACATAACTAGTATAGTAAGTGGTAGAATTGCTTTGGCTGGATGGTACCTCCCCGGTGGAACTATAGTTCTTTTACCATTATATGTCACATTGTATAGGAACGCTTTAAAATGGGTAGTTATAATTTTTTCCTAAATTTACGGTTTGCGATGCGACCTAAACTGTGCAGATCCGGTGAGAAACTCAGTCTAGCCTTTTATTTTATTCGGTTCCTTGATCAATATATTTTTAAAAGCCACGTTACTTCTTACATACTACTAATCAATATTTTCAGGATCACGCCAACAGTTTCTCGAATAGACTCAAGGCATCTAACCCGTCCCTATAGGGGCAACGTTTATCCCGTAATTTCCATCGATCCTCTGTACGTTAGCAGTAAATCCGGATAAAGTGCTCAATGGATGTTCCTCTTGGGACTGCTCAGTAGTCTACGTGTTACACCGATAAATTCCGGATACGAAACTGGATTACGCGTCATAAACGTAACTCTACAGATCTTTCGACATACTGCTTGTTGTTTAAGTATTTAAGGGCATATTGACATATTTTTATTATTTGAAGAGAGTAGCCAATAAGCATGAAGGCCACCTGATGTTAAGAAGTAGCTGCAGCCCATGGACATAAATACAAAATCTCAAAAAGATCTGAAGGTCTGATGAGTTCGTACGTTGCGGTGCTACTCCTGAGAACTGAGATGGTCCCTTCCCTTTAAGCGTAGCCGACAAATGCATCTCTCCAACTGAAATACAAGAATTGATTTACGGCGGTCCTTTTATCTGCCATTTTCGAAACACTGTTCAAAAATGGCAGCTATCGCATTGCTGTCGGTCTTAGGTTGGGTGCTGGTATTGTCGTATGCTATCTGTCTTTTTCAAGCAGCTTCGTCGATAAAACCGGATTTCACGGCCTTTTTTGTCAGGCAGGTATTTCCGCCATGGTTCCATAAATGACATCTTTGAATGGCCGCTTTCCACCATCAATATCATCTTTGTTGTAGAAGCACTGGGTATAGCTAGTAATAATGGCGAACAGTCGGCAAGTTTGTTCCCCCTAGCTTTGATTACATGTTTGTTCCACTTGGTTTAGAAATATTTTGTCCGTGGGGTTCAAATACAAAAAAAAACTATGTTGGTAGCAAGAGGACAAGCTTACATCTTGCGCAGAGAATTGCGCGATAACTATTCAGAGCGGCAATGTGTACAAAGATCTTGGCACTAAGCCGCATGGGCACAGACTTCCTTTAGATTGTTCAAGTATTCCATGTTTAGGTTACATTCATAAAGTTTTATTGTAAGCTCTTACTTAACTTAGATAAAATTATTTGAATTCCACCGCTTGTATAAAGCCCGATGTGCATATTTACTATCAGTTTATTTTTATATCGATGTCCGCAGCCAATAAATTTGTGATATTCACTGAAAATTGGGATACGTTTTGATTTATGAGTGCCTCGCTGATGGAATGATAAAATAATTTTAACGTAAACGATGAGAGCTTTGATTGCGTTATTTATTGAAAGCTCGATGACGCAAACGGTATGCCGGCGCAAATTTGTCGTAATTACGCAGTAATGACGCGCGTGGGATTTCGACCAACATTCACTGAGAAGTATAAATACGTGTAGTGGACCAGTCGGTGGTAATCTAGGATGAATTCTACCAGCTTCCTGCTTTTGTGGGTGACCCATTGCTGGATATGGTTTTTCTACAAATAGGAGAGGTCTGGAGTCATCAGTGACCACGTAGGCAAAAGAAGCAAAGGCCGTCCGTTAACCAGGAGGACCGACAACCTGGTAAGGATAGCGGGTAACACAGAGACAGGTACAGAAACGGTCTGAGTGTTGGCATCTAGGAGGCCTACGTTTAGCAGTGGACGCATAAAGGCTGATAGATGAATGGAAGGAGATATTACGAAGGCTACACGTGGAGAAAATACGGGTTAATAGCCAATTTGCTGCCACAGCTGCTCATTCCACCATCGGAACTACAGCTGATAATAATTTTCGTTCATAAGGTTTCATGATGTATCTTTTTTACGCATTTTAAGAGTAACATTTAGTTATGAAACGGGTACTCACGATGATTAATTGCCGATATTTGGAACAAGTTATTTTGCTCGTGGTCACGATCAATCCGTCACGGTTAGTCATCTAAGTCGTCACGATTAGCCGTAACCACGAGCCTTGCAACTACTTCGAAATATCGGCAAAAATATAAATTCCGCGCCGATTTTACTTTAAAATATTATACGAACTATTGTCTGAGACACAATTGACATTTACCTATTGTTGATCTAGTGTATAAAATCTACGGCAAAACTTTCCTTATTAAGATGTCTATGCCCTTCTGTGGATTTAGGGGCGAAAGATGGATCCACGGCTGTGGCACAAGATAATATCAAACGTCAAAGAGAGGCAATCTCCATCTATTGTCCCGGATGTATGTAGGGACAAACAAGAATATCCCGGATTCCCGGCGGGTCAACACAGTTTAATTACTACGATGTTTATGCGTGGGCGTGCATCCGTTCCCGAAACTATCGTTATCTCAGTAAGATAGCTTCATTTTGGGATAGCAGTGATACCAAAGGTATAAGCTTTTATACAAGAAGAGTAGCAAATGAGCATGCAGGCTCCCTAATGTTAAGTACAAAGTGGGAGAACTATAGTTCGACCGAGGAGGTACCACCTCCACCGTCATAATCCGCCGTAAAGTATTACTAGTGTTGGAGAGGTGCGGACGGACCATCCTTAAATAGAACTTCTGTTCTATTTGAGATTGGATGTGGTTGTCTATGGGCTGTAGTGACCACTTAACATCAGGTGGCCTGCATGCCCGTTTCTTACTCTTTCACAATAAAAAAAAAAAAACGTAATGTCCGCCCTCACTCTTGTAGCGCCGACGTAAACACAACACTTGTATTCTGCCCGTAATCCATACGAATTTGTACGTACAACACGGATGTGTACAAACCGCACGCGCGTTGTGCCAAGTAATATACAACAATGTTAACAGATTGTAGAACTAGTTACAACGCGAAGGTAATGTCACCTTTGTCATAATCGCCGGTGAAACATTACGACGGGGAGCAAATGCTAGCTCGGTAGACGTGTCCATAGCCGCCCGCTAAAGAGCGAGTTTGTCTCTGGGCCGCACCGGTCATCGATGATTTCCTGCTACATCGTTTTATTTTAATGAATACCTGTGTGTTACGTGAAATGATCAGGGTCGACGAGCAATTCATCCGGGGGGTGTTAGAAGCCCGGGGAAGCCTCTTTACTTTGGTTTCTAACACCCCTTAGAGGCCTGAGTAATGCCTACCAGTCTCTTCCCCGAGACGAGAGCCGTTGATACCGCCGGGTATGAGGATGACAGGAGGGGTAAATAAGGAGTAGGATGTCCCTATTTTTGTTCCTTTATTTGTTCGTTTTTCGGCTGAAGCGGTTGCAGGCTTCACTTAGATAAAATTTTCTCAGGAGTAGCAACGCATATATGTACGACGTCAAATAGGACTTCAGTCCTGTTCGAGGTTATATATAGGCCTTAGTGTATTTAACATCTCGTAGCCTGTACATCTTTCGCTTCTTTTCTCATATAAAAAACCCTGTAGTTGTCAGCAGTGGGACATCAAGGTTGCAATCAAATACATTCTCGCTTTTCGTTACTCGACAGCAATGAAACAGCAGCTTTAAGCACAGTGTGATGGAGGCGTTGACAATGAGCGAAAAGTCTTGAAGCTTGCAGAGATTTTCTATTAAACATTTGTAGAGACATGGTAGAGATGTTTGCCTCTACTTTTACATTTTCGCCTTCTTTGTGGACGTGCGATATTAAAGTTTTTCGTAGGGAAATAATGTAAGCGTTTGTGCTTTACATTTTATTATTTGTAATACTTACTTAATGTACTTGGCGGGGGTAGATTTGAAAGCCGTAACATCATAGTGCGCTGGCGGCACGTGCTTCGGAAGACATCACCAGATCGTCCCACGTGCCTATTTCATTTTACCTGAACTTATTATAAAAAAGGACGGTAGCTCGAGCTCGTTACGCATTGTATTTGGATGCATCGCGGTACGACGATGCAGGCGGCTCCAGACTGTCCTAACCTGTTTAGCAATATAATTGCTGTTATGATAGTAACACTAAATTGCTGTAATAGTTTAATTGAATAAGTCGCTAACTTTATATTTGGTGAAATCCCTGCAGTATCGCTTCTGATGCCTGTGGCGCCTCCTATATTTATATATGCTCTGTCCTTATATTTCTATATACTCTTACATAGAATGTGTTAAAAAGTTTTTCGAATAATTAGTCCACGTTTGATCGTTGTCGGTGACAAGAGGGGTATGTGGTTCGTTCTTGACACGTTCCTGACGCGTTGAGAAGAGTAGCAAACGGGCATGCACACCATCTGATGTTAAGTAGTCACAGCCCATGAATATCCACGTACACGTACGTATGAACAAATGTTAAATTGCACACCTCTAATAGGTATATTACAGAGGAATCTTAACATAATGTAATACCTATTGTATGTACCTGTAATAATGCAATAAAGGAATTATTATTATTATTATTACATCCACAAACGAGACTGAAATATTATCTGAGCTCGAACGAATCTACGTTCAAGAGTAGCAACGTATTAAAGTGTCTAGATTGCTACTCTTCAGGACTAAGATGGTTGTCTTCAAAATGTAGCCGGCAACCGCATTTCTCTAACCGAAACACAAGTTACGCTTTACGGCGGATTATAAGGGCGGCGGTGTTACCTCCCCGGTCAAACTATAGTTCCCCTACCTTCAAAAACCTTCTCTTTTCACATAAAAAAGGCAGGCAGCACGACTTCGTTCCATGTTTTATTTAGATGTTCATGAGCTATTGTGAATACTAAACATCAGATGGTCGACACGCTCGTTTGCTATTCTTCTCACACAAAAATTTCGTAATACATTACGCCTATCGTACGCAGCAATTTATTATAATGTAAATGAAAAACGCAATAAAACGGGCCTTTTGCGAACCATTCGTTACCTTTCTCTCGCATTACAGTCACACGAATACCTTTGAACGACATGCCATTTTTGTATCAATAAAAGTAAATTTATTCTCCTTCTTGGTCCGTTCTTTTTTTAAGAGTGTAGACAAATGTCTTTTGAAAGAATGCTTATGCTATATTATGCTATAAAGTTAGTTGATACAATGGTTTGGGGCTACAAATTACCTCATTTTTAGAGGGTAAATGAAGACGTGTGAAGTTAAAAAGTTGTTCTTGTTTTCATATAATTAGAAGTAGGGTTGTAAAAGGAAATAAGAAGAAGGTACTCTGAGAAGAATGTTTCGAGTGCATATAGTTGTTTTTTGTTTATATAAGAATAATAGCAATTAAGCATGCAGACCACCTGCTGTTAAATGGTCTCTGCAGCCCATGGACACCTGTGTGCATAGGCTAGAGAAGACTAAAGTGCTTGACTTCGTGCATCAAATCTCGCAACTAATGAGATCAGATGATCGCTTCGCTTGTAAGTGTAGCCGGCGTCTGCACCTCTCTAATGGAAACGCAGAAGCTGACTTATTGCCTTGTTGATCATGAGGGTGGCGGTGATACCTCCCCGGTTGAACGTTTGTTCTACGTTCTCGCTTGTATTTTTTTATGCAAGAAGAGTAGCAAACGACCATGCAAACTACCTGATGTTAAGCAGTCGCAGCCCATAGACATCCACGTATAACCACAATGACTACTGAAATCTTATCTGAGCTCGAACGTAGATACGTTGCTACTCCTGAGGACTAAGAAAGTCGCCTCGCCTCAAAGTTTAGCCGGCAACCTCTCCAACCGATACAGAAGTAATG
>DWON01003207.1:0-18519 GCA_018251015.1 Phocides pigmalion okeechobee
GGCGAAAGGAAGTGGCTCAGCTTAAACCACCACAAGAATTTAATTCTATGGTAAGCTGTTTTTCAGCTACTCCCTCCTCCCTGAGTTCATATGCAGGAGTATTGAGGTGAGTGGGCCCCCAAACCATAAGCTGAGTTTTCAAGCAAAAATGATAATTTAATAATGAAGCGTAACAAACGAGGATATAAACAAATGCAGAAAAACAAAGGTAATAAAATGACAGAGTGTTCATTACTTATAAATTTCAAAGCAACTCCTTAAAAATATGCTTGCCAGCGTGTGTGCGTGTGTGTATGTATGTGTGCTAGGGTGTGTACGCGCGCGGAATACATGGACATCGTTGTGTTCACCCGTACTTCATACCGATTTGTACGAACACAACAGGTGTATACAAGCCGCATGCGCGTTACTCAAAGTAAAACACATCAATTGTGTTTTCCGTATTAAAAGTGTTGAATAATCCAAAGTGCTTCCACTATCATGTTCCAAGTTGAGCTTGGTAACATAAGACGTTCCAGTCTAGTCTTTAAGACCGGTGATATATCTATAAATGCTGGCCTTTTAAGATACTCCAAAAATGTTTATAATAACTCAAACGATGCAGGATTTAGTATGTATATTTTTTTGAAGGTTAAGCCACGGAACGAGTTTAAAAAAAAGGCGCGACAAAAATAAGGTTTATTAAACTAAGATTACAAAAGTTTCTTTACTTTATATAAAAAGAAACGAATACTGTGATAATCTTAATGTATTGCAAACGGAAAATTAGTTATTTATTTAAAATACAACCTAAAATAGTAACCATAGATTTAGAACCATGAACAGTTGATAGTACAACTTAGCACTAAAAAAAACAAAAGGAAGAGACGCTATTTGATCTAGGTTCAATGTAATGATACAAAAATCCTAATTAAAACTACTTTCATAAACTTATTTAAATAATACATGTAGAGATATACGAAAACCTTTCTTACAAAAGTACCTACTTTGTTCCGTAAGCAACATTATTTCAACAAGATCATTGCAATTTTAATATTTTAGGCGTTTAACGCTACGAATTTCAAGACAATCTGTCCACGAATTAGTTTATCCGTTTGTCGATTTACTCGTCTCTCTGTATATCATAGCCTGCGGCTACAACACTGCTATGTAATTTGACGCGCTTGTAGCTCCTACACACCTGTGTTGTAGCGACTAATTTGTATGGATTACGGGCGAACAAAAGTGCTGTTTTTACGTCGGCGCTACAAGACTGTTGGCGGACATTACGTCTGTGTATTGGTAGATGGTACGCAGATGCTAAAAAATACAATATTTTAGTAATTTGTCGGCGTATTTTCAGTATAATCAAATAAGCTTCAGTTTAGGCCGCCTCCCGCAATACTGACCCGATCATATATATCCGCGCCGCAGGGAAAGCGTTAACACAAACACTTAGAACTACATAGAGGAAATTCCGAAGAGAGATTTAATTAAAAACCGTTTTTCAGCGCTGCTGAAAGTGATTAATATTGATGGTATACATCTTCATTGTACGACTACTTAACCAGTTCAAAAATAAAGTAAAGTTGAATGAAGATAATAGTAAAACCTTTTTTATGCAGGTTTTTTATTGTAAGTACATATGATGGTGATCGTGATGTACCTATATTAATGTAGATAAAGACATACAATGCTATAGTGATTGCCGGCTATAGTACCGGACCAGGAAGCGGTTTCTATTACGAATATTTGGCAAAAAGCTCCACGAGTCATTCAGTTGCGAATACAAGATGGGGTATGTGGTAAGAGCATATATAAAAATTTGCAAAATTTCTGTATTTCTCTGTTGTTGTTGAAACGTTCTGTATTTGACATTTTTACTCTCCCATTTTAGTGTAATTTCTAATTGACTTATATAGGCGCCAGACGTCGCGTAACTTGATTTGTCGTTTACGATCTACAAAAGCCACGGGACTATTTACGTTTTAACGTAGTGGAGCTATGAAAAGATGATGGTAAAACTGAATACTACATGATTAAACTCAAATTTGTAAGTATCATGATAATGCCGTATCGACAGCAAAGATTTTTATGCGAAACATCTACTGCGACGGCTACGCTCGGTACAACGGCAACACAGAATTTCTTCCTTCACGGGTCACTTCCTTCACAGAAGTAGTCCTTCACGGGTAATTGTGAGGGCGGCATTGGCACTTCCCTGTTCACATTATGATTCTACCATTTGTGAAAATCAATGGTAACAAGCATAGACGACCACACACTTTAGGCAAGAAGCTACATTTATCTATACATCGATGTAAGAATACCTAAAATGCGATTTTTACAAGAAAGTTTAAATATTTCTTAAAATATCGAAAAAGAAATTGATAATATTGAAGCTACCTCTCGCTTTCCACGACAATTTCTATTTTGTGGATATCCAAGTATTTGCATTATGCATTTGTATGTACTCGTTAATCTATCATTAACGGTGACATATGAAAATCAACTCATTTGAAATGTATGATTTTAGAAGACATATATTCTCTGCTCTTATTACAGGTTGATCTTGGGTACAATTTATTTGTTTTCACGCAAAAATACTTTGTATGAAGAAATGAAATATAGGCTTCATTTTACAATTGACAAGACAAACAGTTGGTAATCGTGGGCGGAGCGATTCACGACATTCCAAGACAACTGACTGTTTGGCACTAAATAATTATTTTACAATGAAAACAACTTATCACTAAAACAGGCGTCTCGAAACGAAGGAAATAAGATATTTTATTCTTTTTTTAACTCTATAAGGTTTGTTGTTTCAGGCCAGATTTTGGCTATTGATCCTGTAAGTTATTAACATAAAATATTTACAGTTCATTCGTATTTAAAAATTTGTAAAATATGAGAAGTCAAATTAATCATAATACTATATTAAATATTCATATTATTGCAATTTTTACTACACATACGGCTAACTTACAAATGAGGTGGCCATCTTGGTCCTCAAGAGTAGATAAACATATGTGATCGACTTCAAGTGGAAGTCTATCTATATTATATGGAGTTTATTACAGGTGATGTATAGCAGTGACCACTAACCATCAGGAGAACAACATGTCTGAATACAACATATATAGAAATATAACTTCACTACAAATAAGTATTATCTTTCCTGAAACACTAAGTTTTTAGGACGACTAAATGCACTTATTAGCTTTGTAAAGGTATCTTGAGTGTCGTTTACATTCAATCTCTTATTAAATTGTTGCTAATGAGCGCATACCAATCGATAGATTAAACGGTCCCCTTTTATTATTGTCTTCTTTTGCTACTAATGTTAAGTTTTGTTGCTAATGGAGGTGGCATTGGCGTGTAAGTACAAAAACCAGGCTGAAATCAGGAAAAGCGCGCAACGCAAAACGTAGACGGCGAGCAGCGGAAGCGGGTAAGACGTTTCAGCGGTCACACGCGTGAATAACCGTCGTATTTCGAACTTTAAACTCTAAAAATACATCCGATGTGACCCCGCGCGACTCGTTCGCAGTCGCGCCGCCTTCTGAAAGGTCATGCCACGCTCACCGAGTCGCCGCTATTGTCTGGCCGATAATATATGTTAAATCGATTAATTAATAAACGGACCATCCTTTCATAACAAAGATAACCTTACGAAACAAAGTACGAACGATTGTGTGACCGGGTTCAATGAAAAGGACGCATAAGTGCAAAGTGTGTGTTTTCAGTGATGCGTGAAAAGAAGTTAATCGTAAAACGTGTTGTGCTGTGAACGTACACGATAAATGGTTAGCGAAAGACTGTATCTGATCTGAATTATTGAATGAGCGTGCGTACCTTATATACCAGTACCTACTCTACATTGTCACTATATTTATAAAGTCAAGGTATATAAACAAAGTTAACCTTAGCGTCATAATTACTTCGCTTTCTAATTATTTATACTATTTAAACGGCTGTAATTAAGTGGCTATTTATATTTATATTAATGCTTCGGTATAAGGTATAAATATAATATAATAACATTAAAAACATGCAGTTATTTATAATCGAGTTAACATTGTTAACAAATATTTCCTTCTTGACAGTTGCAAATACCATTTTTTAATATAGCAAATTACCCAAATGTTTTAAAGTTTATTTAATAATGAAACTCAAAGTTGTAATGAAAGCATCTCACTTAGTATGCGGAACTAGAAAGTCGTACAAAATTTAATGGCCTTAGTACCATCATTATGAAGGCTTATTTTAAGATTCGAAATATTATATTTCAGATCCCAATTGGAAATTGAGGCATTATCTGGCCCCTTCTTAAAGAATGTCGTCATTCGTTTTCTATTAGACAATACTCTGTTCTTATAAATCACTAATACACACGACTTAAAACACGACGACTTTGATTCTATTTTAAAGGAATTTGAATAGATGGTACTTAGCCTGTGATTATATAATAGAAAGAATATATTTCTAATCGTTCATAATTTTTATAGTACTTAACAGCACTTGTTAGGCACACGAATAGTGGTTGAGATTGTTCACTGAGTAGCTCGTAAAAGCGTATATTATAAGGGCAACCATATTGTAGATATCGCTTTATATCTTGGTTTAGGATCCTATGTGATTATACTTCTATGGTTAATTAATATATCATTTAGTCTCTATTGAATCTTTCATTAACTCGACAGCTATTTCATTTGGAAGAGGCACAAGTCCGTATTTAGGTATCCAGTAGGGCTCTCTATTTTTCAGTCCAATATCCTGATTGGACACTGTTGGTCTTATAATGCCTAGCTCATATAAGTTGTTTTCGTCTGTGTTATGATGTAAACTGTTTCTTCTATATATATTACTAAAATGATTACATTTTTTAGTCGGAGAATGTTTTTTGTCATGCGTTACTTTCATTTTTAGAACAGGAGTTGTAGATTCTTGTTTATAGTTATGATTTTTTTTTGGTTTTTGAGAAGATGCTGCTATTTTAGTTGTTGTAGTAGTCGTTGTCGTTGTTGTTGTGGTCGTTGTAGTCAATTTCGTTGTGGTCGTTACCTCTGGACCTGTGGCATTGGATTTATTTGATACCTGGATGATTAGAGGTACCGAATATGGCATTATGAGCAATCCCGGTTCCGTATTGCAGTTGCTACATATAGACGTACAGCAAGGCTTTATATCATTACATCTTTTGCAAGAACATCTGCAATTTGCATCTTCAAGAACATATTCGAATTCAGAATCTGAATATTCGGGAAAATTAAGCCGTGGCAAATTTCTTCTTACGTTTAAAAATCTGTCGTGTCTTCTGTTTTGCCAATTATAATAATTTTCATCGTATTGCTGGTAATAAACCCTTTGAAATGGCTGTTTAACATACCCTTGTCCAAAATTATAGTTATATTGGGAACTCGATTTTTGAAAGAATAAACAGACAAGAATACCAGTGAACTGAAAAACATGTAATATTATGAATTAATACTTTGATAATGGCTTTTAATGAAAATGTCTTTGCAATATGTTTAGTTGAATATTTCCTTAGTATTTGACATAATTGAAGCCACAGAACGGACTTAATTACCCGTGTGATCCCGTGCATTGAGTATAATTTTGATACGTACCATATTTTTAGTGCTCTAAAATCTCATGATCGGTAACATAGACATTTTGGAATATAATATTATTTTTACATGTTCCACGAATTAATAACAATTTAACTATATCCAATGATAACATGTTTTTATATTTTATGTTTAGTATGTCGTAAAATTTTGATTTTATTTTCGATATCAAATAATGGCAAACATAAAAATATTTCGATTATACTCCACATTTCTTTGTAATAAAATACACACAAACTTACACTTAACATAATATAAGAACAACAGATACCATTTTATGATTTTGAACTAATATTATCGCGGAATTTATACATGGCTCGTGCATGCAGGGGCCGTGGATACGGCCAAATAGTTTAACTGTGGCCACGAGTTAAGGAACTGGTTCGAAATATTAGGAATAAAAATCGTTAATCATGAGCACTACATTTACATGGTAAAAAGTGATCATTTTATTTACGTAGAAATTAATTTAATTATTATATTTATGTAGAAAGTCCATTCTCCTCATATGGGTAGGATGTAAAACTTTGATATCACGTAGTTGTAACAATATCTTTTCAGCTAATTGATCTGGTATCGGCACAATACCGTATTTAGGCAGCCAGTTCGTCTTCGTACGCCTAAAAGATGTCATCGCGTATTTTCCATTCTTGTCATTGAACTGATAAAGTCCTTTGGCCACATCAGTTGCTGTTTTCGGAATGTTATCTGTAGTTACGAATGTACTCTCTGTTACTAATAATGTTGTGTCCTCTAATGTAATTTTAGCATCTGGCTTTTTTGCCTGTGTTGTTGTTATTGTTTCAGTAGTTGCTTCCACTGTAACTGTTGGAGTAGTAATTGTTGTTAATGTTGTTGATGTTGTTGTTTCTTCTTTTTTATCTGATGTATCCTTGTCATTTTTAGTTACTATAATAGGATAAACGTATGGTACAAATAGAACACTTGACTGTGGCGTTACACAGTTTACACACACACTTGTACAACAAGGTCGGAGATCAACACATGTGTTGCATAAACAACTACATTCGTTGAAATCATCTTCATATTCGTTGTAATCCTTGAAGATACTCTTATGGTGCGCGTAATATGTTATTGGTACATGCTCGTAATCTGGATAATCGTCCATTCGATATCCATTATGATCTGGAATATGATACTGTTGGAATTCTATTTGCGATAATGCAATTTGTAAGAAGCAGAAGGTTTGAATTCGGAGAATCTGAAAGTAATACACTTCTATAAAATACAGCTTGAATATAATCTAAAAAAGCATTTGTGTCGGACGGAGACTTTGGGGTCTCGTTCTTCCCTAGCATAGGTGAAATTTTTTTTTTTGAAATATTTACACGTTGTTTTCGTTTCTTGTACTCTTGTATTTGTGTAATTAATAAACGTGTATCACATTCAATTGCATCAATCATTCAATAGAATGTTAGCTTTTGCTTTTTTTAAATATACTAATAGGCTCGCGTTTGGCTACTATCCCACCTGATGGAAAACGAGACTGAGCCTAGTGTGTAACACGCTTGCCTAGAAGGTGCATATTTACTCTTGTCTTAAATAGTTCCAGGTTGTATGCATTGTTTTTTGTTGTTTTCTGCATATAATGTAGGGAAAAATAGTTAATCTTTGTATATTCGCGGATGCCTAATCAAGTCTATAGTAAGACGCATGCGTCGAAAAATAAATAAATGAATAGTAAAAAAATACATACCATTATGTTCATTGTTATATCATATAAAATTCACTTTTCTTTTATTAAATAGCTCCAAAAATCCTATCAGTTTTCTTATTAATTTATGGTAGTTGGATTCAACCCACAAATACGATACACAAATGCTAATGTTAGAATTAACATCGCCTGAAACAGGTGTTCTGTGCATAAACAGTTCTATTGTACAATGGATACATTGTTCTAGGTCATATAAGGTATTACGGAATCATTGTGCATTTTTGTAAAACATTGCTTATGAAGGTGGAAGAACTATGGTTCGACCGGGGAGATACCACCGCCGCCCTCGTAATCCGTCGTAAACCAATACTTGTGTTTCGGTTGGAGAGATGCGGTTGCCGGCTACACTTTGAAGCCAGGTAAACATCTTAGTCCTCAGGAGTAGCAACGTTTCTCTGTTTGAACTCAGATAAGATTTCATTCGGGTTTGTGGTTGTACGTGAATGTCTGGGCTGCGACTACTTAAAATAAGGTGGTTTGTATGCTCGTTTGCTGCTCTTCTCACATAAATAAAAAAACATTCCGCCAATAGAATTCAATCGTTTCATGACGTATGCTTCATAGACGACGGAAGGTAGGAGGTCACGACCTCGTCCCGGAGCTCCTGAAATATCCGCCCAGTCGTGGAACCACGCCAAAACCGCCCAAACAAATATCGAAATGACCGACATCGATGTACATACAAATAGTTGTTGAGGCATACCACAGAAAGGGGACGGTAATGTTTTTTCAATGAACTAGAATCATTTCATTTCCGAGTGTATTGATTGGTGATAAATACAAACGTCATTATCGCATCTACTTCGACATACATAGACTTTTACATACGAAGTCTACAAGCTTAGAGTGGTATAAATAAAAACATGTAAGTTATGGAAGTTATTGAACCAAACATTATTTAATAACATTCATTTCTAATCATGGAGTATTTTCTCTAAGTTTTGGTATCATTATTAGAATCAATTTTGATAGCTAAATAATTTTGGACACTTGCCAGATTACCAAACATCTAGATTTAATTTATTCACATACATAATAAAATAAAATAAGTAAAGAATTTTAAGAGCTCTTTATTTATTTTAACAGTAAAATGTTATATAATGATTATTATTACAATAAATAAAATTATTAAAATGTGATATTATGTTATGTTATGGTATGTTAGTTGTCTCAAACAACAAGTTGGATAGTTATTTTCATCTTTCAATCAATTTTTATGTAATGTTTATAAAAAAAGATGAAAAAGGGAGTATGCAATAAGTATAATGTTTTACGGTTAACTGTGAAATCGAATGATTTTAATGTTAGATCGGCAAAATTAAATGATTTTAAAATTTAGTCCGTTAAATTATAATAAAAACATAACGTAAACAGTCTAATTGTTTGTTTAATTTGTCTTACGTGGGACTAATTGTTTGATTTTTTTGATGAAATACGTAAAATAGAGTTTGTACTTACTAATGTCAAATTAAGATTCACGCCGCTTCTTTTGTTTATGTCTATGGAAAACATTTCTCATCTTATGACGATAACAACATTTTTCAAAGTTGTGACAATATATTCCCCATAACACCTACTTAAATTGAACCATTATGTACGACTCATAAAAAACTAATAATGGATGTCATACAAACGTCGTCTCCATTTACGCTGTTATTGTATAATAGTATAACTATGCAATTAATAATTTAATTTTAAAGATGAAAAGGCTAGTTGAAGCCGACATTAATAGGTAATAAATAAATAAACAGGATGCATCTCGGGAAAACGTACCGTGTTCGTATGTATACAAATAAATTACGTGTTTAGCTTAAACAATCTCAGCGAATATATACAGCTATAATCATATGTCTTGTTATTCTACACACGCGGTTCAATATACTCACAATAGTATTCTTGTGTTGTACAATTGTTATGATGATCGTACTTTTCTGGATGTGATAGGAAATACGTAGCCTAATCTCAAGGGAGAATTTATGCCCTGGGCACGATTATATTTCGAAGGTGTAACACTGCCGCTAATTCGCCGTAGAGCAATTCTTTCGTTTTGATTGGAGAGATTTTGTGACATATAAGGTATACTTAACATCAGGTGGTGTGTATCCTCGTTTGCTGAATTCTTAATGATAAAAAGTAGTAACCGCTAGCCTTGAACATCTGTTACCGTAAAAAATAAAAGGTTTAAAATCTAATCGTGTGCCGGCATGTTTCATTTCACTCACAGGACCTCCGAAAACTTCAATCTGTCAATAATAATCTAGACCCGCGATTTACTGTTTGCTTCAAAGGATTAAAGCATAAAATCAGTAACTAATGGTCACCCTCCTATTTCTGACCGCGATTCACGTAGCTTAACATTATCGATCGCTTAAGGTCTACACAAGTGGAATATGTGCGATTTAACATGTACTTAAACAAGACGTTGTTGAATAGTCCTCTCACACGTACGGACCGGCAGGTCATGACCTCGTGATGCCCAAATTAGAACAACAACATGCGCCAGCTAGGTGCCAAGTTGCAAACGATATAACAACATACAGTAACAAAAAACTATTTTTATACATTTACTAGCACTGCCCCGCAGTTTCATCCGCGTTTAAAAACTGTTGAGAAACTTTGAAAAATATACCTCGATAACAGTGCCATCTATAGAGTTTAAAACTATTATATTTTTAAATTTAAACTAACCATAGATAGGTATGTACAGAATTCGATTAAACTTTGTAGAGTGGTTTCAGAGATTAGTAACACGTAAGTTTTATATATTAAGATTATCGAATGCGCAATATAATAATAATGATCAAAATATTTTTCTTTCAATTCAAATTCAAATATTTTATTTCATTGTAAGGCATTTACGAGTACATACACTTAATGAATGTCATCAGTACATCAGCTTTGAGCACCCTGTTTGCTAAGGTTGACCGGGAGAAAAAAGCTGGCGGAAAAAACTCTCGGCAATTTGTACAAAGTTCATCAAAATCTATAACCAGTAGCAAAATCTAAGTTCATCATATAAACATCACTTTGCTGGGGTTCGAACCCGAACCACTGTATGGCATCGGTGACCCCTGGGCCATATGGGTCGTCGTATCATTTGTTCATCATGTTGATGCTATTCCGTGTTACATCGGTCCAGGGCGGGTCACGACCTCGTGATGCCAGAATTAGACCGGCGACATCGCGCCCTGCCAAGTCGCAGACATGACAAGAAATATTAAAATGAATATAAAACGATATCAAACGATCCACGATTGTAAAGTTTTATGTACGTATTACTTTTCAGAAAATATTATTGTTGTTTTGCCATTTTGTAACGTGCATTCGATGTCAAGATAATAAAATCGTTTGTAGTAGATGAAGTTTAATGTTGATGAGATTAGGACTTTGTTCAAGTATATTAAGAGACATAACAATAAAATAAAAGTATGATTTGTTTTACTTTTTTTTTTGCGAAAGAGTAAGAAACGAGCGTGCAGGCCACTTGGTGTTAAGTGATCACTGCAGCCCATGGACAACCACGTCCAATCTCAAATAGAACTGAAGTTCCATTTAAGGATGGACGCGGATGCGTTAATACTCTTGAGGACTAAGATGGTCTCCTCCAATAATGTGTATCCGGCCACCAAACCTTCCCAACCGAAACACAATACATGAAGAACATGTTGCTTTACGGCAGGTTATGAGGGTGGCGGTGGTACCGCCCTGGGCGAGCTCTAACGGCTCTACCACCTTCAAAATATTACATACTTGTTTAATGTGAGATGAGTAGCAAACGAGCATGCAAATCATTGATGTTAAGTAGGCGCACCCTATAGACATCCACGTGCAACCACAAACACGACTAAAATTCGGTTCAAAGTGTAGCCGGCAACCGCACTTCTCCAACCGAAACACAAGTGTTGCTTTCCGGCGAATTATGAGGGCGGTGTTAGAACTATTGTTCTCTCTCCTTTCAAATACATACATATATACAATCTCTTATTACTAATTATAATAAAATAAGTTAGATAGGTAATTGTGTAGGTATACGATATATTATAGTATACAATAACTTATAAAATATTCAAATAATTATGTATGATACATTGTGTACAACACATTTCTTTTCCACATTTTCTTTTTTTTGGCTTATTGCAATTACTAATTGTAGAGAAAAATACAATTCTTATGCATTATTAAATAAACAAATGTTTGTGTTACACGACTCGTTGCACTTTCAGCTGCAGGAGGGCGTCGGGTCACGACCTCGCGACGCCGGGATTAGCTTACGCGCCCGCTGCCAACTAACAACGTAAACTATAATTGTAACCAAATATACACGCATATTTGTTCCTTGGAATGTAGGATACAAGTATATTCGGAATGAACATTGTTTTTTCTATACCTTGAACACTAATAGTAAGTAGAACTTGTTGGTTGTTGATGTCCATAGGTTGTAGCGAAAACTTAACATCAAGTGGTCTATACGGTCGTTTGCTGTTCTTATTATTTATCAAAAACATTTTTTAATTCAGAAAATATATTTTTGCACAATTCAAATTTTCGTTAATAAAATGGAACATCAATAGCATAATAGAACAACAACGTAGATAAGTTATAATTTAATTAAAAATTTAAAGGAACGTCTCCAGTTTAGCCCAGATTCTTTCATCAATCTAGAATTAGTTATTTCTCCTCCATCATCAGACCCTGATTATGCTATCTCATCCAAACAACCACCTATACAAGTAAACTTTATAACAGCCCTTTTTTGTATCGAAAATAGTACAAGCCAATGAAAACTTAAGTGTTACAACGGAAAGTATATCTAATTGGCAGCCAGTACTTGTTAGTTTTCGATTCGACCAATGAAAACGTGCCTTTCGTACTGTTACGAGTCTCGAGGATAAAGGCTTTTTAAAAAAAACGAATTAGTTAAATTGAAAGAAAGGCGACCGTTTGGTGTGGAAGATGGAATGAGACTGACTGGGGGAGTGGTAGCTTAGGCAGGTGTACTAGGATGCTGACTGTGCAGAAGTAAGATAGAGGTAAGCAAAAGGGGATACACGGGATAGGTATACGATATGTCGGGTAGTACGACAATCGCTTTAAAAATCCAATCAAATTACAAGTTTAACAAAGGTGAATCTTAATGTATCCAGGAATAGAAACTCTTGGTAGAAAGACACTAGTAGTATTCATACATTCACTTCTAATAATTACATAGAAAATTATGAACACCTAAAATATTTTGCAAGGGGCAGGTTACTGACATTCTACAGGAGTCAGTGTTGTGATGCAATAAGCAATAGATTATTTTGTTTCCTGTGACTTGGGAAATGCAATCAGACGATAAATAAAATGACTCAGCTCATATTGATTTAGTATCTTGTTGGAGACAATTGCAGCGATGACAGCCCACGTGGATTATTTATAGCTTGTTACGAGAATTTCGTGACAACCTTGAGTTTACATCTCTACGAAATCAAAATTTGATTTTGTTCCTGTTTATGGTAGTTATTGTTAAGAAGCGACGAAAGACTGCGGAAAATGGTATTATTCATGAATTTGAAATCGTGTTCCTGTTTATGGCAGTTATTGTTAAGAAGCGACGAAAGACTGCGGAAAATGGTATTTTTCATGAATTTGAACTAGCAAACGAACGTGTACTTTAGCTTGATGTTTACTGATGTTTATGCACATGTGTAGCCAAGTTCATATTAAATAAGAGTCAACTTTAAGTCCATCATAGATGTGTTGCTACTTGTGAGAACTAAGATGGTTGTTTCGCATGTACGTAAAGCCATTAATTTATTTGTTTAATAAAAGATTTTTTAAATACATAATACACGTTTTAACTCTTTTCTCTCAAAAAAAGTTAAAATTCATAAATAGAACGAGCAGTCATGAAAATCTGCTATCTGCGTTTTCTTGAACGGTTTTCCTTTGTCCGCTCGTGCAACCGATATCGCTGTTATCAGCTTATCAGCCGTCACGACGATGTGACCGGTCGCGCGCCGCTGCATGCCCTTACGTTAAATCATACAAATCATGTTTGTCGAATCATGCTATTGATAGATTATAATGAAAGTACTACTATCCCACTGTTGGGCACGGGTCTCCTCTCAAAATTAGAAGGTAATATTAAGTATTATTACCAACCTGTCCAAGTTCAAATTGGCAAACTTCAATCACCTTTAAGAACTTCACAGTGAACTCATTCTTCCGTAAAATGCTCGTCCTTAACATTAAAGCAAGTAATTCATTATTAATACGTACACAACTTCGCAAAATCAAAGGTAAGAGGCCAGCGATTTGAACCCTGAATCCTTTTGTGGGAGATTAGTCCTACCACTATTAATTGTGCACATTTGCATATGTCTGACATTATGGATTACCCTTTACACCTATACAAATCTTTTCATGAAGTTTTCGTCATTGTGTTCCTTTTTAGTAGGGAAGTAGTAAATCTAACTGTAGTTAAGTAGCGATAGATATATATATATATAGATATGACTAAAAAAATAAAACCCAAAAATGGTTCTATATAAAGTCAATTACTTATATGCATTGGTTCTGAAGACTAAGTTGGAGATCTTTGTAAGAGTTAATGTCTTATAACACCTGTCAAACTATGTGTTGATGCTTTTATAGGCGAATCCTACGACCTTTAAATTGGGCCTCAGGAGTAATATTATTTGTTTTATTTTAAGAAAGATTCCTGTAATATGACATTAGTTAGAGAGCTACACTGAAGGCAGTGACCACATGGTACCAGGTGGACTGCACACTTATTTCTTGCTTCTATTACATTTTATAAAAATATACTAGATTTTATCTTTACTAAATCTTCTTATTCTTCTTATTCTTCACTAAATATTTTTGGGATAGGAATGTGCATAGGTGTGTTAAGTATTAAAACCGACTGGGCTGAGAATTTTCAATTATTTCTCATTTATGCAGTGTTCATACGCGATTATACGGGTTATGATAAGCATAATGATTATTGTGCAATAGTTTTTCATTACTTTTAAATGGTTCTACATATTATTTTATTACTAATATATATTAAAATGTATTACTTACACTTAGTATACAAAGAATAAATGTGACTGGAAGGACTGTTAATGACTGATCGTATGCTAATTATATTTATTTGAAATATTACCTATTTGATGTAACCCTTGACTCCAAAACCTTACAAGAAAAGTAAACAGAACGGAGACTCTAACATGGCTTTGATAGGTCGTATTATCGACCGATGAGGTACTATAGTCATTCTTTTAATTGGTCTTGAAGCAATATTTGTGTTTCGGTTGGAGAGGTGTAGTTGCCGACTACATTTACAAATGAGACGAGGCATCTTAGTCCTCAAGAACAGTGTCTTATTACGATCTGAAACAGAACTGAAGTCCTGTTCAAGTTGTGTTTGCGTGTCAATACGTTGCAACGACCTTTATATCAGATGACCTGCATGCTGTTCAGCATAAACAAACATAATTGCCATTGTTTCGACATTTGTCATGTTCAAAGGATTTTCAGTCAATAATTTGTCCCTTTCAGTAGCTTAACACGATTCCACCGTCACCGTCGGAAGGTTAAGAGCCCGTTATCGGCGCTTATCAGGCCGTACGTACCGGAGCCGCCCCATTTGTTCGTTTGACCTGACACCTCAGTTATCAGTTGTACGTCGCGATAAACCGCTGTACTTACCGTCATTCTACCTGTTGAATTTACCTATACCATTTTTTTATAACAAAAACTGTAATAAGTTATTGGTATTGATCCATTTGAGTGTCTAGTGTTGTGCGTGTGATTTTGAATACGGGGTCATCAGAGGTCAGTTGGATTTCGGCATCGGATCGTCTATGATTAATATTAACGCCGTCGTATTTTAAGTGCAATGTCGTTCAATCCGAAACAATAGAAGGCGTGAACGTAGGACTACGGAATTATTTGAATGCGTTACAGTAAAAGCATTCTCTTGTTTATTGTGTAAATGTCTCCGTCGCTGATTGATTGCAACACTTGTGTACGACAGTTTATATTGGAAAAGTAGCGAAGATGTTTGTTAGGAATTAAAGTCAACACAAAACGTAGCTATGCAACTTATCCAGTAAACTATATGAGCATAAACGTTTATACGGAAGTGTGCATAGCTCTGCGACTGGTATAGATCGTAAACGATCGTTAAATTCAAGCGATGTCGGGCGTGGTCGGGAATTTGATGGGTGACCGTTAGTGGTAAAATTTCATGCGCACTTCCAAGTATTAAAGAACACGGAAAGCAGCAGTAGTTGTTAAAGAATGTTGGCTGTTTGAAAACTTCTGGCAGAGGGATTAATTTCGATGATAATTTACTCATTCGTTTGTTTACTGTGAGGATAGATTCGTGCCCAGTAACATATTTGAAAAGTTGCAGCCTCGTTATATTTACTAGAATAATAATACCTCCAATGTTATGATTCATATATGGAAATAGATAATTTACTTTGTCATCAATCTTCAAGCATCGACATTTATAATACTATTTTTATACGGATCCGTACATACAGAATCAAACCACATTCTTAATTCTTTAAACTAAATCTTTTTACTGGTACTTGAACCTGTAACTCGCAGTATTTTTGAAGTTGTGAAGCCATCATTGTACGAATTTGAATATCAATAAACGTGTTATCACTTTATTGTGTCTATTATAAAGTACTATCAGCAAATCACTGAAGAAATATTTAATAAAATTTTTATAGTACTTAACTTACACGGGTAAAAAAAAAATCAAAATAAGAAAATTTTGCGAAAACACTACTACACACTATAGTGTATGTGTATGAATAAACAAAAGAGTAGGGCTGACAGATCCAGAGATCAACGTATAGCCGAAACCGCTAACTTTATTTTGAACTTTTGCAGATAGGTCTTTAGGTTCTTTATGCAGTCTAAGTGAACAGTAAGAAAGTAATTTTGTAAATTCCACTACTAATATCAGAGATACTAATATCAAAGTCGAATAGAGATTGAAAAAGGGGTTTTTTATGTGAGAAGAGTAGCAAACGAGGTTGCAAACTACGTGATGTTAAGTAGTCGCAGCCCATAGATTTTTTTTTTTATTGTGAAAGAGTAAGAAACGGGCATGCAGGCCACCTGATGTTAAGTGGTCACTACAGCCCATAGACAACCACATCCAATCTCAAATAGAACAGAAGTTCTATTTGTGGGTGGACGCGGATGCGTTCCTACTCTTGAGGACTAAGATGGTCGCCTCCAATAATGTGTGTCCGGCAACCATGATTCCACGTAAAAACACGACCGAAATCCTAACTGAGCTCGAATGTAGATACGGTGCTACTCCTGAAGACTCAGATGGTTGCCTCGCTTCAAAATGTAGCCGGTAATCGCACCTCTCGAACCGAAATACAAGTAACGCTTTACGATGGATTATGAGGGCGGCGGTGGTACCTCCCCGATCGAACCTCCCCGGTTCTCCTTTAAATGTATAATTGTATTATATATGAAAGTTAGTTTCTTTTTAAAGATTTGTTTGAAATATAGGTATAATATATATAGGGTAAATATAGAGCTACATGATTTATTCCAATATATTGTAATATTGACTTCTGTGCGAGGAGGGCCACGAACAAAACTAATTAACGATGTCTTTCTCTATCGTTGCATACGTCGAAAAACTAAACAAATGAATATTGCCATAGCAGCAACGTCTGAGTGTGTTGTAAATTGAGAGGAGGTAGAATTATAGCCCTGCCAGTGTAGCCCTCACATTTCGCCACAAAGCAACTGTTGTATTTCGGTTGTCGGCTGTACTGAGAAGCGAGGTAATCATCCTAGTTTTTACAAGTAGTAACGCATCTACATACAACTTTACATAGGATTTCAGTCTTGTTTGAAGTTATATTTGACTATTGAAAATTGTGACGTTCCAATTGTACAGACTAAATATTTGTTTACTGCTTTAATAACATTCTTTTTTTTTTGAAACAGACTCCAAAAATAGGAGGTTCTTAATTTTGTTGAATTTCTCCTTTATTACCTCTTAACCCCATTATTTATAAACCAATTTGGAAAAATCTTTTTTATTTGGAATGGTATGCTTGCCGTTATACCTAAAGGCCGTTAAATAGGAGATGATTTTTTATTGTAGTTAAGCTAAGCTTTCAATAACTACGAGTATCCTTTTTTATGTTGGCAGTGTAGCAAACGAGCGTCCAGGTCATCTGATGTTAAATGGTATCTGCAGTCCATTGATATCTACGTCCCACATCAAACAACACGGAAGTCCTGTCTAACGCCGACTGAAATGACCGCCTTGTTTATATGTTTAGCCGACAACCGCTTCTCTCTAACCGAAACGCAAAGACTGTTTACGGCGGATTATGAGGGTGTCAGTGGTACCTCTGTGTTTGAACTGTTATTCTACGATCTTACATTATATGCACAGATACAAATAAAAATACATTAAAATAATTTAGAATCTCAAAAGGTAGTAAAACCGAAGATGCAATTTCTTTCAAGTCTGTTATATTGTCCTTGTAAGATAGTCTTTATAAAATCGTCTCTTCCTATCATATTGTGGGTATTTGTTGTAAGCGATGAGTGGTAGAGTCGAGTGTTTGTTATCTGTTTAATGTATTTCCACAGTGATTCCAGCCCGACAGTCACGCAATCGCCTGTAGTATACCTACAAAAATGATTTTCATCGTGACACATAAACAAAGAATAATTATCCAAAAGTATTGAACTATTTTAAAATAAAGGTGGGAGAACTATAGTTCGAGCGGGGAAGTACCAGCACTGCCCTCATAATCAAGCGTAAAGTATTACTTGTGTTTTGGTTAGAGAGGTGTGGTTGCCGTCTACACTTTGAAGCTACGCGACCATCGTAATCCTCAGGAGTAGCAACGTATTTACGTTCGAGCTCAAATAGGATTTCGGTCGTGTTTGTGCTTGTACACTTAACATCAGGTGGTTTGCATGTCCGTTTGCTACTCTTCTCACATAAAAAAATGTTTAATTAACCTAAGTATAACACCTTAAAAATATATATAATTAAAGGTGGTAGAGCCGTTAGAGCTTGCCTGGGGCGGCATCATCGCCGCCCTCATAACCCGCCGTAAAGCAACATGTTGTTCATGTATTATGTTTCGGTTGGGGAGGTGTGGTTGCCGGATACACATT
>DWON01003208.1:0-18517 GCA_018251015.1 Phocides pigmalion okeechobee
GCATCCGCGTCCATCCTTAAATAGAACTTCTGTTCTATTTGAGATTGGACGTGGTTCTCCATGGGCTGCAGTGACCATTTACCTTCAGGTCGCCCACATGCCCGTTTCTTACTCTTTCACAATAAAAAAAACTTGAGTTCGTAATCTGATGCGTTGCTTGCTATTCCTGAGGGATAAATACACGCTTCGTGAAGCTGGAAACCACACTTCGCTAATTGAAACACAAAAGTTTCTATACGATTTTAAAGATGGTGGTACCTCTCGGTCGAACTATAGTTCTGCCACCTGCAATATAACGGTAAACTAACTTTTCTATTAATAGAAAATCGTGATGTGTACGTGAGCTGATGATTTATCAGCATTAAGCAGAACGTGTATTCTATAGAAATTCCTAACTTTTGATTGAGCAACTATCGTGGGAATAATTTCGTGAACAGCAAATCCTTAGTTTCCAGAACTAATAAAACAGTTTGACAGTTTTAATCAAAGTTTAATGCAAGTAATATTTCTCTTGATTGGATATAATATCTGCGTAGACCACTCTCCGTGACGTCATTTTGGGGAATTCACTCATTCGCCGCTTTGGATTCGGGTAATGATTTATTAAGAGCAGAAATGTGCAAACCACCTAATGCTAAGTGATCGTTGTGGCCTATGGACATATACATATATTAAATCTCAAACGGTCATACATGTGATTGCATTGCAGAAGCGTTACTACTCTTGCGGACTGGAAAGTCTTCCTCGTTTCTTGGTGAAGCCGGTAACCAAACTTCTTTAACTAAAACGAAAAATTTTCATCGTGGTTTATGAGGGGTAGTGGTATCTTCCTGGCAAATAAGTTCTATCAACGATTATAGTAAGAACACACCGAGACGAGTAGGTCGGATAGTCAGAATAGGAAGGCGGACATGTGGATGGATAAACAAGCGGACGGACGAACGGTCGGACGTGCGAACATGAGAATGTGCGAACAAGTGGATGAGGGAACTTAAGGACGGATGGACTGGTGAACGGACGGGTAGTGGATCTGACGGACTAAATGAACGTGAAAAAAAATAAAGCGAGTAATTTTTTAGCTATTTCGAATGTGTGTTTATACGAATAGGCAGCTCATTCTGACAATTGAGCAAATTCCAAAGGCCCATTGACTCCGTAACTGTACGATACTAGACCAAGTGGTACTCAACGTACTGTTTTAACAGATTTAACGTCCATTGAACAGATTTACATTTACGGACAAGTGTAATCTCGAAGTACAATACACGATAATTCAAAATCAAATTATATCCAATTTCAAAGCTTATTTATACTTATAAAACAAAACTGAAAAGTAAATAAATATATTATAGTGTATCACTCAACATATTTATGTGAAACTCATAGTCACTTCCTAACTAACGTATTTAAAATGATGAGTGCATAGTGTGCCTAAATATATATATGTCGGAGAATAGACAAGAGTGGGATTGTTTAGCTGCTGGTCGCTGGAATCACTTATAGTAGAAGTTATATTTATTGTTAAGTATATCATAATCATGTTTGAAATTCAGTCAGAGTAAGAGGCATTCTATGCCTCTAGCGGAGTCGCGACATTTGGCCGTACGGTGGGGAAAGCGTAAATAGTTGTGTAAATGATCAAGGATTATTATTATTTCATTGTGAGTCGAGGCGCTCGGTTTGATTCGCGAACCCGCTGCTCAATAACTGATCTCTATTAACCAATTTAGATATCATGTATCTAATTCGAGTTTGTAAGTTAACTTCGTTTATGTTGAATAGTGCTAACAGTCAGTAATTAATAAGTAACATATTTGTAAACGTTTATTAAATATTAAGAAGCTTAAAGACTATTCGTGTCTGCATTTACCCTATAATGATGCCCACGTAACTTAAGAACATTAACAAAGATGTCGATGAGAATTGTTCTTCTCCGACATATATATGTATAATGTAATATATATACATATAATGCTCGAAAAGTAGCAAACGGTCGTGCAGGCCATTAACATCTATGTTTAACCTCAAATACGCAAGTCCTGTCTGACGTCGTGCAAAGACAGGTTACCCTTGAGAACTGATATCGTCGCCCACTTAATTACAGCCGTCAACCTCACTCCTCCAATCGAAACACAAGTATTGCTTTACGGTGGATATGAGGGCAGTGGTGGTCCCCGTTTCATCTGTTCTACCTCCACCTTGAAACTCTTTTTGTGACCCTGGATACACGTCTCCCTCACGATAAGGTCTAGCGATTGCTTTACATGTCCTCCGAAGCACGGAAACTCTTACGAAATTCTTGCGTCCATTGGTGACCCTTCTAAATCTCGAAAACACAAAGTTGATTCACTTTATCGATTGTTCACTAACACCCTTGTCAATGGTAACAAGATCCTATTTCTTAATTGATTATTAATATGTCCGCCTGGAAAATAATCCTGTTCCCACTACAAGCTAAGCGTTGTAGCATTCGGCAAACACAAACATAAATTACCTTAAATTAAACGTACCTATAATATCTTCATATTTACTTTTATTATCTTTAAATTTTACTCGCCTACGGAACCCTTCTCTGTGCGTGGTCGCATTTAGCTACTACATTTGTTAACAACGTCAGATTAGCTTATTGCTTTTTATCAAGTGTCTGCACTTCGCCCAATTCACTTCAGTTGTACCCTTCAGTTTATTAACAACGAAATAGATTTATATTTAACCAAAACGTTTCAGCCAACTTACCTATAAGTTTGTTTGTAACTATCAAAGCGTCGCAGAGATCAAATTCCAGTAAGTTCAGTGTTTGATGCTGGACGGACATTTAAATTTTAGGTTCCGGGACGAAATCCATCGTCATTGTCAAACCAATGCTATATGTACTATTTCGATATTACGTTTTGAAATAATGTACGTATTAAAAATTAATTATGGTTTGTTTTAATGGTGTAATAATAAAACTTTCCATAAGTTCTTAACACTTTTCCTTCGGCGTATAACACTACTGTATAATGCGCTTGAAGCTTGTACACAGCTGTGTTGTACATACAAATCTGTATGGATTACGAGAGAATAAAAATGCTATGTTTACGTTGGCGCTACAAGACTAGACGCAGACATTTCATCTGTGTATTCGTAGATGATACACATATCCTAAAAATACAATTTTTCAGGGAATTGTCGGCGCATTTTTAATCTAAATAAATGATTTCCAGTTTAGTGCCGCCTCCCACAATGCTGACCCGATCTAATATATAAGCGCCGCACTCAACGGCAGTGACCCCCTACCATTAGGTGGACTACCTTCTCGTTTGCTACTTCCATTTTATAAAAAAATATATAGATAGAAAAATGTTCTTATACTTGGTTCTCATTGTTTTTATATTTCATACGTTCTTCATGTGATTCTGGAAACAGATTTTATCGACGCTCTATTGAATGAGTATAGTTTTAGACATCAAGTGCTTCAACCGAATTTGACTTTGAAAAAAGTGCATGATTGGAATAACTTCGAAATACTAACATTTGCTACTTTCTACAAGTTTCAACAACAATACAACAAACTATTTCAATTTATTTATATTTTTTAACAAGTACTATATTTGTTAAAGCATATATTTGTTATATATATTTGTTATATAAATTATACAAAATATATATTTGTTAAAGCGTGAAGAGCTTCTGATGTCAAGAGACCGCTGCCGCCTTTCTATATCCATATTCAACGTCAAACAGGACTAAAGTACTATCTGTGCCCTTTGAAATACTGAAGCGCACTTACAGATTTTTAAATTATTTTTTATCCATACTTCCAACTACACTTAGGGTTGTGTTAGTGGTTGGATTGCCAGCTACATTAAGAAGCAGAGGGATTATTTTAATCCTCAGGAACACAAACACATCTCCGACCTCAGAGATGACTTTCGTTCTGTGTTCTGTGAGGCTGAATGCCGATGTTCATGGACCGTAACAACCACTTAACGTCAGTTGGTCTGCTCGCCTTTTGTAATCTTCTAACAAAAAGCCGTTTAAGACCTTTTCGCACTAAACTCTGGATGATTCCGACAGAAATAAGACAAGCTGAACATTTTTCGCGAAAATATTAAATCCGTTTCTGTTTTAGCGAAGAGGGTAATTTGCTTCTGTCTTATATCTAAAAGATTTATTTCGCACGCTTACCTAATACTGCGTAATACATAGTTGTAACGTTATAAAGGCTTTGTGAATACCTGCTCTCAAGTAGCAATATTCCCGAGGGAATGGAGATATCGTAAATTCTGGAGGTTTTGTCCCTTCTCCATATTATTATACACAACCTTCCGGGTTTCCGAAAGGCAGAAGGCAAACTCATTAAAATATTCCTTTTTCCTCAAAGTATCGTTTATCTAAGAGGCTTGTTGATTTTCACGAAAGTCAATTTAGGTTAGGTTACGTCGAATTTTTTGCCATGATCGTTTATTTCTTTCATATTTCTTTATACAAAGTTCTAAATATCGATTCAAAGATCAAGGAAATGTTTGGTAAAATGATGTATTTGTGAATCGATTTAATTTTATGCTCGTAATGAAAGTTATAGATATTTTTTTCAATAAAGAAATGTACAATTCTCATTATTTTGCCTTAAGAAAGGTAATAGAACTGTTTAAAGTTAGCCTGTTGCGTAGTCACTAGACTACCTATTTCAGTATTATGATTTGAAGGTAGTAAGATGTAGTAAGAAAGATTAACTTTAGTAGTCTACTTTCGTTCTGTATAAAACTTGATACAGATGTCCATGAACAACTGTGACTCTTTATCTGGTTGCAGGATAACGTGCACGTGTGCTACTTTGATTTCATTTAACACTTTCCCTGCCGTACAATACTAATGTGTATTGCGCGGCGCAACGCTTGCGGTTTATACACATCTGTGTTGGACGTACAAATCTGTATGGATTACGGGCGAACAAAAGTGCTGTGTTTATTTGGTGCTACATGATTGGGGGCGGACACTACGTCGAGTATTCATAGATGATATATAGATGTTAAAAAAAACAATATTTCAGTGAAATGTCGACACATATCTAGTCTAAAGAATAGCGCTCCAGTTTAGCCGCCTCCCGCAATGTTGATTCCATGATATGGGCGCCGCTCTCAAAGTGTTAATGTCACTAACACAAAATAGCTACGAGACAATTTATCATCTCTGGTATCTTACATTATTTTTCTCACGCAGGAGACCTTTTCGTGTTGGTCTTTGCGATGGACAGTCGCGAATCGTTCGAGGAAGTAATTCGGCTTCGGGAGCAGATCCTGGAGACGAAGGCTAGTGCGACCAGCGGCAGCAGCAGAGGGAAGAGGCAGGCGCCCCGAGTGCCCATGGCAATAGCTGGGAACAAATGTGACAGAGAACTCAAGTGAGTAGAGTTTAAAGGTGATACATCTGGTTACATTGTGTCGACTCCACTGTGTATTTTCTACTTTATAATAATTTGAAAAAGTGATTTTACTGTTATTGTTACATATTTCTCAGAAATAGCAAAGCTACATAACCTTATGTAACAATTTTGTTTTATTGACGAAGACAAATTTTCACATATGACAATACTCACTTAACATGATGTGGACATTAGCTCGTTCCAGCAAGCTCGACAAATATTTCCAATATTCAAAACTAAGTAAACATGAACTTTTTAAGAATTTTAGACAAATATGTGGATGAAAAATGACATTATTTTCTGGGTTTGATTAGACCTTACTTCATTATTGATATATTCTATTGGAATATTAACGTTTCCTCTTACATGGAGTAAAAAAAGCAACGTCAGTCATTTTCCACGACTACAACGAGTTAGTCAATCCCAGAATTAGTGATAGCAAAGAAAAATGGCGCAAGTTTTAGTAGCCATCTGTCATGTCGTCTCTATTGTCGTGTGCAATAAATTACATCATCCATCTCTGTCCCGCTCCACGATGTTCTGACGGTGATTGTTCTGGGATCTAAATTATTGCACAAGACACCGATACGATCCTCTATATAAACGCATTAGAGAAGCCCATAAAAGTTATTGACTCGACCCGTTTTATTGCACGTACCATCATTGTTTATGGGACGAGAGTAAAGCCAGATACGCCATATTGACAGACCGTAGACAATAAACCATAGACAGGAGTTTAACAAAGGCAGATGCTGTGACAGAGTTCCACTTGAGCTGAGACAAAGATAAATAAAATTGCTTCCATTACGATTAGGTGAAGTTAATAAGCACGTAGCATTTGCAACCCCTCTTATTGGCAATACTCACTATATTCATATTTTTAATGTGAAACGAATATCAAACAAGTATACAGGCCACATTAAGTAGTCACTACCAGATGTCATCCAAATACAACCTCAAACAGGATGGAAGTCCTATCTGAGAACTAAGATTGTCGCTTAGCCGGCAACCTTCCCATTCATAAGACACGTTTGCTTCACTGCTAATTATGAGGATAACAGTGGAACCTCCCCGGTTCAACCATCTTCCAAATATGTTACCAAAGATAGAACAATTCTATGTTTGCTAGCTTAATATTGTTGTTTTAAAATACATGGTAGTTGTTATTAAACCAACATGTTGTCTATTAGCTCTAGTTCACTAACCAAAGTGTGCTTTTGAGTTACGACGAACTTTGACTACTGTATATGCATTATGCAATTTATATACAATTTGCTAACAAAACTTTAAAAGTCGTGAGTAGTTTAAAACTTTGTCTTAAAGTACGTTGGACGTAAAAATCAATACATTGTGAGCATTTTGATTGATGATAGTTTGCAAGAATGTGAGCCTGATATTTTAAGGGCAATTGCTCTTTAAATAAACTTTACAAAATTTAAATCATGCTTGGAAGTTTCAGTTGTTTACTTACTAGTCTGCCACAAAGGGTTGGTTTCGACCCTTACTGAGACCTTACAATGATAAAGTTACATTTCTGTTTTATAAGTAAATATGAAAAGGAAGCCTAGTGGTGTAGATTCTGGCCTCATCCGGAGAGTCCAGGATTCAAAGGCGTTTCATCGTTTCAGCAGGTGTCGATTTTTGAATTATATTAGAGTATTAGAAATTATTTATCTCTTCCTTTAACGCGAAGAAAAACATATTGAGGAAGCCTGAGTTATAGTTGTTGTTAAACCAACATGTTGTCTATTAGCTCTAGTTCATTAACCAAAGTGTTTTTTATTATTATTATGAAAGAGTAAGAAACGGGCATGCAGGCCACCTGATGTTAAGTGACTACAGCCCATGGACAACCACGTCCAATCTCAAATAGAACAGAAGTTCTATTTAAGGGTGGACGCAGATGCGTTCCCACTCTTGAGGATTAAGATGGTTGCCTCCAATAATGTGTATCCGGCTTAGATTTACGGTTAATAAGACTAACTGTGACTATTGCATATACAATATGTAACTCATAAATTAAATTTTATAGGAAGCCTTAATTCTTCATATATATTTTGTGACTCTTCCACTTGACAGTGATGTACTAAACATACATAGGTAACTAAATTCTTTGACTGCGGTGCTCTCATCTATATTAGTCAGCGTTATGAGCAGTGCACTAAAGTGGAGATGTCTTCTTTAGCAGTGTAGCGTCAATGAATATATAGTCGTTGTGTTGTCCGTAGTCTTGTACGGATTTGTATTCATACAACAGTTATATGCAAGCCAAATGCGCGTTAGGTAAAGTAAAACACGATAGTTGTGTTTTTACTAAAGTTAAATAGCCAATAAATTAACACGAATATTTTTAAATATTGGAATCAGTATTAAATTTGAGGTATTTAAAACTGTGTACTATACGACAGACTCAACAGTAATGAAAACTATGAATTTTCTGATTTTGTAAAAATATTAATTCCATTTTCATAATTCATCTTTGTCTCTCAGAATAAGAAGGTTTAAGCAAAATTATTAATTTATTGGTATTTAAGTCATGATGTCATATATAGTTAATCATTAATATTACTGTTATGTTTTTGTTCTTATGTCAAAGAATACTTTAATTTATATGAGCCATGAGCCGTTTAGTTTTCAACGAAGCTGCATTTCCTTTTCATGTGATCCGAATATGAGGACCGGCTCAGAATGAATTACATACAGCTGTGGTCATCATAGACTCTACTCATATTTAGGGCTGTCCAGATAGCGTTGAAAAAAATCATGGATAAATGGGCAATCTTAAAAAGATATTTATACAAGATTAGTTACAGAATAAATAAAAGTTTTAATACCACGAGTAAAGTCTGCAAAGTAGACAAATGGTTCGACGTTTTACTAATGTAAAAACTTTATTCGGACCAAATTAGTTTTATATTACAACAATTTGTCATGCTCCTAAAATTGTTTTTCTGGGAAAATTAGTTTCTTAAAACTATGAATTTGAGAAAAATAACTTTACAACATCGTGAATCACTTTCGTTTTCTTTTTTCAGTTGTTTTGATATTGATATAAAGGGTGTAGAATTCTTATGGTTAAAGAGGTGCGGTTATTGGCTACATATACATTAAGTAGGATTTTACTTCTGTTTAAGGTTGAACGATAGGTACTTCGATAGTGGAGTTACCCTCTCATTGATTCTTCCCTTTTAACCTTATAACAACATTGTTAGACACGCCTGTGTTCATGTTTGAAATGTGTGTTAAACATATAGGTGACGATCCTCCTTCAAACTAGAATAGACCAAATTTAATTCACTGCAATTTTATATAATCATCAGCATCACCTTTATTCTAAACGGTCATAAATAAGCAGTTGTGACATTTAATAAAAAACAGTATACCAACCGTGTTTTTTTTATGAAATCGAAGATATACATAGAAAGATAAATTATAATGAAATATAAATAGAAAAACTTAAACAACAAAATGGACACAAACACAGATAAGATCTATTTTGATTAATCATTCTTGCTTATAAAACAAAACCGCATTAAATTTGGTGCAGCCTTTTGGGAACCATTATTCCTATATACAAATGGGCGAATTTAGAAAAACGCGAATATCAAGCTTATAACACGCAAAAAGCCTTTCTGGTTAACTAAATACCACCTCGAAAGTGCACAAACAACTCTACAATGCTTCGTGACGTCACTTACATTTCGCATATAAATTTTACATTCCTAATGCATTTTCATAACGTCAACCGCAAAAGCATGCTCGTACATTGCCCGTGATACCTTTGAGAAAGTCTTCGCTCATTTAGAAGTGGAGCGGGCAAACGTCAAATTACGATGCCTTTTGTGTTTCCGTTGAAAGAAAAATTGCGGAGGCAAGCGGTTGAATTTATTTTGCGAGCTTTGAGCGCTGTACATTTTTAGGTCTTTAATTGTACATTTGAAATATGAACCAAGTAAATTACGAACGAAATGTTTTGAGCATTTCTACCTTCTTAACACTTTCCCTGCTGCATACGCCTCAGGGAAAATGTTAAGTGTATTGAGCGGCGCATCGCGCTTGCGGTTTGTACATACCTGTCGTCTACGTACAAAGACGAAGTCGCGGGCACAGCTAGTTTTATATAAATAAAAGAGACTGTATAATTATTGCAGATAATAAAGTTTAAAGATAAATAGGTAAAAAGTTCTCCTCGAAGTTGTCACCAAAGCATTGCTATAACTATGCTAAGTAGCGAAAGTTCATTCAATTAAATTACAACTCTCAGACAGAACATAGTATCTCTGTTACAAAGAAGAAATAGTATGGAATCGTTCTGCTCAGTTTTCAGACCTTATGTACAAAATATAACTTTACTATATATAACAAAGCCTTTTAGTTCTAAAAACTTTTTAACACTTCCCTGCGGCGTACAACACTACTTTTTTTTATAGCGAAAGAGTAAGAAACGAGCATGCAAGCCACTTAATGTTAAGTGCTCACTGCAGCCCATGGACAACTACGTCCAATCTCCAATAGAACAGAAGTTCTATTTAAGGATGGACGCGGATGCGTTCCTACTCTTGAGGACTAATATGTTCGCCTTCAATAATGTGTATTCGGCAACCACACCTGAAACACAATACATGAAGAACATGTTGTTTTACGGCGGGCTATGAGGGTGGCGGTGGTGCCGCCCCGAGCGAGCCCCCACCTTTTAATTGTATTGTGCGACGCAACGCGCTTGCAACTAGTATACACCTGTGTTGTACTATGGATTTCGGGTGTATAAAAGTGCTATGTTGCCGTCGATGTTACAAGACTAGTGCAGACATTACGTCTGTGTATTGGTATGTTATATACACATGTTCACAAATACAAAATTTTTGTGAATTGTCCGCACATCGTTACAGAAATTAGCTCCTGTTTAGTGCCACCTCCTGCGATACTGACCTGATTTAATACATGACCGCCGCAGTTAAAGTGTTAAATGTACGAGTCTAAAATATCAACCAGTAAATTACGAACGAAATATGTTTAGCATTTCTACCTTCTTAAAAGGTTGGTTATGTCCCTCTTGTCCTATTTCTGAGTCTCTTTCCAAAGATGACGTTGAAGTTTGTACCCTCAAAAAGAACCCGGGTGGTGCACGATGATTCAGCTCTTTTATGGGACTGAAATAAAATAAGAACGGATTTTTAATCATTATAAAAATAGGTTTATCGCAGGATCTAAAATGAAAAAAATAGGTGTTTTGAAATTTCTAGACCACCGGCTCCCCGTAAGGTCAGGCCTGCATTCTGGTCTGCGATTCTTGTAACATAAAATAGTGTAATAAATATTGTATTCTGTCGTTGAATGCCACTTCATGAAAATATTTTTACAGGACTGTGCAAGCGGATGAAGCGACGGCTTACTGTGCAACTCAAGATTCTGCGTGCGTTTTCGTCGAGACATCCGCGAAAAAGAACTTAAATGTCGACGATCTCTTCTACGAACTCTTCGTTGTGGCAAACCTTCCTTTGGAAATGGCACCCAATCATCACAAACGAGTCAGCACCGCGTTTGGAAGTCCCTGCACTCTACCACCAACTAGTAGCCAGAGCAGTAGAAGTAAAAAGTGTACGTTGTCCATTAAGAGGAGATTGTCTGACGCTTGCGGGGTTGTCGCTCCCAACGTCAGAAGGCCAAGCATTAGAACTGATCTCATGATAATGAGAACGAAAACGTGTGCGAAAGGTGACGGAGACAGCACCAGTGGTAGCCCTAAGCTCAATTTGAATAGACTTGTTAGATCCAATACTCAAAACGATAAACGATCTTGCTCTATTCAGTGATATTCGAGGTTTAGGATAGGAAAGAGAAATAAAGGCTCCGGATGTATGTGGAATTACGAACACACGGGCAGTTAAATTACCACCTGTCTTCCATGTTAATATGGGAATTTGCATTTTTTTTCCCGCCGCCGTTATTTAAATGTAATGCAACTTCTGCATGCCACTGGCAGTTTGAATACTCATGAATGTCGCAAAAAGTAGCTTTTTATTCGTTTAAGTATGAAGAAATTCGCAGCCAACATGAAAAACATCGCAGGTAATTTAATAGTACGTGCGTGCATAATAAAGACTATGTAATTCAAGTTATTATTCCGCTCGGTTTGTAGCGCGTGCATGTCCTTACAGTTGTATACAGTTTGCTTTCTGTAAAGTTAGAATATTGGAATTGAGCAACGGTATTTATTTTATAAACTGAGTTTACTTGGATTTATAACGTTATCATACAAGTTTATTGGGATTTTATAAAAAAAAGAACTATCAGTCGTCATTCCTTGTTTATATAATATTATTTATAAATTTACGAATAGTCTTGCTCAAATTTCACTGTCACATAAATTACTCTGCTATGGATGCCATCATCATGCAAAGACAAGACTACAAGATGCATAAATTATTAGGTATTTACCTAATCGGGAATTAAATCCAGCTGCGTTGACCTTTGTGCCAAACTGGTCGAGTATCTATCCCTCCATTTGTACCATTGCGTAATTGTAATCGTACGTAAGATAGTTCTCGAATACCAAATTCAAGGTTTTCAAAGCTTGATACATTTTCGACGAAGAAGTTCAAGACAGGTGCTATGAAAGAATCGTGAATTCAGAGGACGCTCATTGTTAGAAGCCATTATGAAATGGACTGTAATTACGTAAAACCCCATTACTAGAATAATAAGAGGAATACTTGATAAAGTTAAGCGGAATCATTTACATAATACCCTCGCAGAAGCCCTAGTTTGATTAAATATGAAAGTATTCGTGGATTAAGTGTTTTAAATGTATGTACATTATGTGAAGTTGACCGACTCGTACCTCCAAGAAGGGGTTCCAAGAATGACAGAGTGAAAAAAGGCACAAAATATTTTACTATATATTTTATTTTTATTATATAACGAGTAATAACAATCAACTCTTTTAAATGGCCGACATTTCGTAATAGTTGCATGGCCGGCAAATATTGGCATTAAAAAGTTAATCGTGAGTACCCGTTAATTAATAAATGTATAAATTTCGCCATGATATTAATTTAAAATTATATAAGGGACAAAATTCTAAATTGTCTTGCCATTATATGAAACAATTTTAATAACCCGTAAAACTCCTGTTAATCTTAGTTGATAAGTCACTCCGGCGTTAACTAATGGATTAAAAAAACTTTATTTTTAGGATTTATTGAGGCTAACACAATTTGTATACATGGATACTTAGTCTTCGTACCTTGTGTAGATCTGTTGTTGATCGCAAGCATACCAGATATTGAGGGGTGAGGTTACAGTTTCCACTTGCACGTTTAGTTCAATATTGCAATTATGAATATCACTCATTAGCGACAACAGTCTGACAATTTAAACACATTGCGGCGCTTATATGTTAGATCGGGTCGTTACGGGAGGCGGCACTAAGTTAGATCTTATTTTTCTAGACTGAAGATGCGCTCTGTGTGATGCACTGATCTACGAACACACATACGTAATGTCCCAGTTTTGTAGCGCCATCGCACACAACACTTGTGTTCGCCCGTAATCACTGTGTGTGTGTGAGTGGAATACACAGTAGTTATATTCCGCAGGGAAATCGGTAAATACTTGTTTTGATCATGACGTATCACAGATCCCCTCGCGAACGAATGTAGCCGAATTGTCCAGTAAGCCTCGATAGCGGATCCTGTTACATGCTAACTTAGCCTCAGTCAGTATCCAATATATGCCTATTCGTTTCGTTTAACAAGTCATTGTTAAAACTGTCAAAAATGTGAGCCGTTATGAGTTTGGTTTGTACATATGTTGCACGCTTAATGGAACACCGACCCATTAGTAGATAGATCAGAATTAAGTTAAATACACATACATGTGTCTACCGTTCCAATTAATTATGCATTACTACCCCAACGATATATCAGTTTTTATTTTATACATCAACAAATAGGATAAGTTCTCATAGCAAGATCTTTTACGATTTCCCAAAAATCGTCTTTTGTGTTGAGTCAGTATTCCATTAAGCATGAGATGTATAGAAATAAATAAACAGACTCTTTAATATCAAAGTAACTATGTAATTTAGACCCAATTCTCAAATAAAACACTTTGTAAATTGTCTGTCTGTCAACTGCGTACTTATATCTAAATAGGCGAACACGTGAGAGAAAGATAGTCATTGTAATATAATATTCTGTATCTTCCATTATGTTGTCCTTCTATATAAAGTTGCTAGCTTTTAATTAATCTGCTTTTGATTGCAAAATTATGAACACATTGTTGAAAGGGACCAAAGTTGTTCTCATTCTACGTTGTAAATTAAATCTTTATAACCTCTTCTATTCTATCATTTTTACTCTCAATATGGCTCCTGTATATGCGTGAAGTATCCTAATATCTTGCAGGCAAAACATATTTAATTGTTAAATAAGGAGATATAAAGTTGTTATAAAGTTTAGGAATGTGAGGGACCGTCCACTAATTATGTTGGTGATTTTGGAAATTTTTGACCCCCTCTGCCATCTTAAACCCCCACCTTGAGTAGTGAGATTTGACTCGATCAAACTGTTAATCTCCGGCGAGATTGTAAAATTTATAAAATAAAGCGCATTTTAAGAAGAAATACCCGTATATCATACAACTAATAGAATATATGTGAAAATGTATATGTTTGTATGTAGCGTTTTCACGTCAAATCGGCGGAAACGATTTCAAAGTATTGTAACACTGAAAAAGATTAAACCTTGAAGAAGGACATAGGCTAGATTTTGTTGCGCAAGTAAAACTAAAAAGGGTTAAAATAAGGAATGCAATGTACTACGTTAAAAAAAATATTTTTATGTTAGGGACACATTTTTTTTCTTTTTTTTAATATATTTCGTGTTTTTGATATATCGTAAATGAACACTAAGAAAGCAGTTTCGGGGATCGCATGCTTAAAGAGGATAAAAAAGCTCCAATGAAGAAATAATGACTTTTGCACGGACTAAGCTGCATACAAGATCTAAATACCCAAAATTTATTTTCATAGAAATTTCGTACTTAGAAAAAAATAATTAAGTGATGTTTTCCAAAATTGCCCTTCTCCCCCGCGTGAGAGTCGTCTCGAGGCCTTTTTCCCGGCCCCCACCTTTTTCATATAATTAATGGACGTCCCCTTATTTGTAATGCAAAAAATTGAGTAACATTGGAATACGCTAGCTCTATGTACTTCGAAGGAACATTCATATATTGATTTTCAACTAACTTTCGATAATCCCTTTGATAAATATTTTCTAACCCGTGTAAAGTTATGTGTAATTTAGAACACGCTTTTACCATTCGTATAGTTTTAATATCGTATACCTGTCTATATTGTGTATCTTTTGTGATCTTTATTGTACGTATTCTTGTCTGTAACGCTAAATATAAATAAATCATTATGTTTTTACTACACGTTTCATTTAAAACCCGGTTTTGAAGCCCTGGTGGTCTCTAAAACACATATGGAGGCCACCGATGGGGATTCGAATATCGCAATATTGTTTGTTTGTCCTTATAATTTAAACCCAATATAAATTAAATCCCGCGGTTTTCAAGTTATTAACGAACAAACAGACATATCGACGAAAATTACATTTTTTTTAGAAATGCAGCTCCCATACATAACTTGTACTACACACGAATACTTCACTTATTTCGACATGTTTAAAGCCTGCTCTATACACTGTGACACACATATTATTAATAACTGTAAATAAACATTCGTTACAGTTGAAGCCAAAACGTAAATAAAGTGAAATATTTTATTTATTCCTGTCAACATTTGTATTGAAAACAGACGGCGTAATTCCAATGGTCAACCGTTACACTCATGTCGGCTTGTCGTTTAAAAACATTGTAATTTAGCCTCAAGCGATTTTCAATACATACAAAATGCCTGCATTATTTAACTGTTTTCGTTTTAAAACGTAAAGTTAACACTTATATAGTGATTTTATATCTTATATTTTAGTCGTAACGATTGCAATCCTACTTATGGTACCTTGTTGAGATTGGTTGTCCTCAAAACAGCAAAAATATACAAATACTCTACAAGGAAAACCATCTACAGTATCCTGTTTTTTATTTCGTATCATTCTTGATTTTATCTAAAGTCCATCTGTATCGTTGACAGCATATAATAGATATAACATAATATGGTAGAAAATCATTCATAAATGACCGAAATAACATACATAGGAAACAAAACAAAATAATATCCACATTAATAAAAACACATGGCACAGAGATTTTTCTTTATTCTTAATGTTCATAAACAAAGTAACTCAAACAGAACATAAACAGGCTAACTAAATAACAAGGAATTTTGTTTTTTTTTATAAAACATATACCAAAACATTCAGAATGCATGTTTAATGGAACACTGACCTATTAGTAGATAGGTCAGAATTGAGTACTGGGCGCACAGGCTTCTGTTAGCGCCATCTACCGTCTACCGCTCAAATTATATTGAAATTACGTATTAATATCGCCTCAGCGTTATGTCAGTTTTAATTTTACACATCAACTAGTAGCATAAGTTTTCATAGCAAGACCTTCTTTTACGATTTACCAACAATCGTCTTTTTTAAGTTGAGACAATATTGCTTTAAGTATTCGAGAACAAAGTGCACGGGGTCTTAAACTTTTGTATTTTTCAAACATTTCTCTTTTACACCCGTAGCTTTAAAATTGGCATAATTTTTTTATTTATAGATCGATTAATATGAAACGAACAGTAACTTGTTAAATAAAAATATAGATAGATCGATAACAAAAGCTTGAGGTAGCCATTCTTCAGTGATTTACTTCATTCGATGCAAAGAATGAAACATGATAATGAAATGCATGCTAACATCGTCTCTCACATCTGGTTACCTTTATTTCTTTTATACACACACTTTTTGCTGCAGAAGATTAGACCTATGTTAATTTATCCCTGTGGACATAGTCATCCATGTCCAAACTTAAATAGGAACCAAAAGCTAAATATTTTATTTTATTGAACGTCAATAAACTACCAAGCGGTGGTCGTAAGGAGTTACGTTTTAAGAAAAGGCGACGAATGAAACTCAAACACATTTTTCTATCTTTGCAGACACCATAAGTACTACGACATACACTGCACGCTCCTTAGCTACTAAATTATCACAAACCAAATACCTATTTTGATTTTATTTTCAAACACGAAGTGTAATTCTATTGAATGTGATCAGAGTATTGAAATTGAAAGCCTTAATTCATTATAATTTTATCATCCATTGTCTCTGACGAGTATTTAAGTGGATAACTTTACAAGGTTTCAGAAATAGTTCAGAGTTATGTCTGAAAACTTAAACTAATGATAAAGCCTTTTTTGTCATGTAAATTCTACTAATATTATAAATGCGTAAGTGTGTATGTTCCGTTTTCGTGTCTACACGGATGAACCGATTTTAATAAATTTGAACATAAAAATACATTAGACCTTGGAGAGCGTTGACATAGGGGATGTATTTACTACGCAGAAACGATTATTTTTAAGTTAGGAACAGAAGTATTGTAATTAAAATTTAGGCAATATAATTAATTAAATAATTGTAAAGCGAGTGAACATGTATTTCTAATTTCTAATACGCGCATAATTTCGAAATTACAGAAGTGCACCAACGATTTTTTATGTGATAAGAGTAGCAAACGAACACGCAAACCACCTGATGTTAAGCAGTCGCAGCCCATAGACATCCACGTACAACCACAAACACGACCGAAATCCCGTCTGAGCTCGAACGTACCACGTTGCTACTCCTGAGGACAGAAAGTCATCTCGATTCAAAGTGTAGCCGGCAACCGCACTTCTCCAACCAAAACACAAGTAATGCTTTATGGCGAATTGTGAGGGCAGCGGTGGTATCTCCCCGGTCGAACTATAGTACTCCCATCTTCAGATTTAAACCACGAATCCCCGTAGCAGAGACCGGAGTTGTGTTCAAGCCTAACACAAATATTTACATACATATATACGTAGTTTCTAGGTAATAATGATCATCCTGGATCGATGTCCCATAATCCATGGGCTCCATAATAATGGTCACTAGGTGTGTAGTAAACGTTCCTTAGGGAAATCAAACGATGCAACCCTAATAATCTACGTGACCAAGAATTTATAATCCCAAATAGAGTTCTATTCATAAAAACTATAATAAAACCCCCTTTAGTTAAAGGTAAGAATGATACTTTGAAGAAGTTATAAAGAATTCGTGATGGTAATATCTCTTATAAGTAGAACCTTAACACTTTTCCTGCAGCGTAACGCATTAGCGGTTTGTACACACCTGTATTGCATGGAAAAATCTGTACGGATTTGGCAAACAAAAGGTCGGCGTTACAAGTCAAAGCGCGACGATTACGTCAGTGTATTCGTAGATCATACACCGATGCTAAAAATACAATACTTCAGTAGATTGGCGTACCTTCAGTCTAGTCAAATAAGCTCCAGTTTAGTTTCGCCTCTCGCAACGCTGATCCGATGATATGGGCAGCGCAGTCAAAGTGTTAAACGTAAGAATTAAATGAAGAAGTTATAAAGAATTTTTGATGGAATTATCTTTTATATGTGGAACTATTCCAGTCTTGATGATGGATGTAGATGTCTATGGGTTGCAACGACTTGAGTCACTTGCTCTTGTTAAGGATAAAAACCCTAATAATATCACGTTTATCACGATTTAGAATAACTCAAAATGTCGACATAACATTTACTATTAAAAGGCATAACATAAATAAGAATCATACTGTTTTAATATAAACAGATGCAAGATGGAATAACGATTTAATATTCAGATAGTCTTAAATACATATCGTCGTTGAAGTGACAATACCTCCTAACCAACATTTTTTAAGAAATAGACTTTTTTAATGCAATAGACTTAAAATTCAATTTTGCATGGACTAGTTCTTTTCTTATCTGGTATTTCGTTTTTAAATAGCAATTAAGACTATGTGGAAATAGCTCTTATATGTGCAAGTAATTTTTTTTTGGCAATATCTCCTATCTACTGGTTCAACCGACTACACTCTGCCGTGTTCTTTGATCCACTTCCCAGT
>DWON01003209.1:0-18515 GCA_018251015.1 Phocides pigmalion okeechobee
GCATCCGCGTCCATCCTTAAATAGAACTTCCGTTCTATTTGAGATTGGACATGGTTGTCCATGGGCTGCAGTGACCATTTAATATCAGGTGGCCTGCGTGCCCGTTTCTTACTCTTAAAAAAACACTTCGTAAAATGTGCAAGTAACGCAAAAGAGCATTTTGCTAAATGTATATGTGTTATTTAAGTATCGTTGTGGTTCGCGAAGTACCAATCACCATCTAACCCCTATTCGCGCTGACCACGAACCAGGCAACTGTTATCGTCACTCAAACGTTAATTATGAGTACTTAGTACACACAATGCTAAATCCTATAAACCCTTACTAATTTTTAACTGATCGACTTGTTTCAGCATGATATGATCATCAACACAATAACATTGATATAATGACACTTAGGACTGGGGAAAATCTCCCACTGCTGGGCAGGGGTCATCTCACAGAGTGGAAATAATTAAGCTGTAGTTTTGTACCTTGGTCATTAGATTGTTGGTTGGTTGGTTGTTAGATTTCACATACGCTTTTGAGAATTTCAAGGAGGTAAAATAAACTATTTATAAACTTGTTGCAGTTCTTCGAAAATGCATCAGAGTTCTTGCCCGAGAGGTGGTCGGAAGGGCATACATCTCCACCACCAGGCGTCTACATGCCCTTTGGTGATGGTCCACGATACTGCATCGGTATGTATTGTTTTATACCACGGAGACATCTATTGAATTATATACTCCTGGTAATTATGTAAACAAATAAATAAAATTGGAGTATTTATTGTGTGCATATGTATATACACTGTACATATACCAAAATACCATTGTTACAATTTTTGTGTCTGTCTGTCTGACTATTTGTCTGTTTGTTCCGGTTAATCTCTAGAAAGGCTTTACCGATTTTGACGGGACTTTCAGTGGCATATAGCTGTAATAAGGAGTAACTTAGGGTACTTTTATTGTATTATACGAAATAAACGCCGACGAAGTCGCGGGCCCAGCTTGTGTAGATTAAAAACGCTGGGATGTGAGTAGATGGTGTAAATAAAGATAGTTCTACTAATAAATAAAGTTGTAATGGAGTTTGTTTCGTCGTATCCTCTCCAAAATAGTTAAGAAAACATTTTTAACACAAGCCTTCATTTAAATAAACTATAAAGAAAAAAACAGCTATGTGAGTCCATAGTAGTTTATTGACGTTCAAAAATAACTATATAAAAAAATAATAATATTTTGCTTTCTATTGTAAGACAGATGAAGTACTTAAGCCTGTCTCGTAATTCGCTGTGAAGTAATTTGTATCATTATTATATATTTATTTCTCTATCTTCCAATATAAAAAAGTCAGTTAGGATTTCAATCCTATTTAAGGTCGAATGCAGATTTGTAAGGGCCCCATTATTTGCTTACATCATGTGGTAAGTACGGTCGATTGCTCTGTTAATATAAAAATACGCTGAAGGAGTTAAAAATGATAATAATAAAATATGCTTGATTTTACATTTTACTCTATAACGGGTACCCACGATTAACCCTTTTTTAATTGCCGATATAAAAGCGTTAATCGTGAGTACCCGTTAGTGTAGTAAAATGTGCAAATTCCACTATATTGGTTTAACCCTTTTCGTGCGACTCACAACACCGCCCTGTAATGCACGGTGCAATTCGCTTGCGGCTCGTACACTTGTGTTGTACAGACACATTTGTATGGATAATGGCAAACGATAGTGCTGTGTTTACGTCGCCGCTATAAGATTAGGGACGGACATTACGTCTGTCTTCGTAGATGATATACAGAAGCTAAAAAATACAATATTTCAGTGAACAGTGCGCATCTTCAGTCAAGACAAATATGCTCCAGTTTAGTGTCGCCTTCCACAACGCTGTAATATGTAACATGTGTAATATGTAATATGTGAGCGCCGCAGCTGTGTTAAAATATACTTGGTTTTAGTTTCACTAAAACGTAGGTATATGTAAATCATGTTTGTCGTCCACAAGTAATTTAATCAACAAGATTATAATTACAAAATATCGCGCATTGTAATTGGGTATTGTTAGCTTTCAAGGAAACGGCTTCAAATTACTACTGACTAGCGATTCTGGTAACATTCGCTCCGGTGTTCATATTTATGTACATTATTTTCTTTCACACATGCATCCAGTCATTACTTAGTTTCAAAAACTAACAATTAGAAACATCTATTTCGAACGACGCTTGAATTACTATATTGAATTTAACTATTTAATTTCTCGCCCTATTTACAAAAAACTTACTTATTATGCACTAAAATCTTCCTCAGGAATCATCTTACGTATTGTTGGCAACTGTGAGAAAATCTGTAGAGTACATTTTGAATTTATGGTGAACAGACAAACAGACGCGACGAGGGACTTTGTTTTATAATATTTAGAGGTTATATTACCACTGATTCATAGAATGCTGTTGAAGCTGATTTAATATTTTTGAAATGTAACTTCAAAAATATTAAATATTATTAAACGCAGTTTCAAAATATCCACTTATGCAATACAAAGTTATTTATAAATTGCTCTCATAATCCGCCGTAAAGTATTACTTGTGTTTCGGTTGGAGAGGTGCGGTTGCCGGCCACTCTGAAGCGAGGTGACCATCTTAGCCCTCAGGAGTAGCAACCTACGTTCGAGGTTTGCATGCTCGTTTGTTCCTCTTCTCACATAAAAAATCAAACTTTGTAGCTACTTTTTGTTAGGTTGGATTTTTATAAAGTCAAGTGGACTGGGTACATTCTGGCAAATGTATGTTCTGGGAATGAGTGTTTGGGTATTTGATGTTTTTTGTGTGTGCATGTCACTCACTTATTTTAACACACACACACACAAGAAATATTTAACAATAATATCTAAATATGACAAAAGGTCACAACGCTTATGATAAATTAATGTAAAACAATTAAATTTTTGTTAATGTTACAATATTATGTGAGAAGAGTAGTAAACGAGTATGCAAACCACCCGATGTTATAATAAATAGCCGTAGCCTAGATATCCACGTTCAACCACAAATATGACTGTAATCCTATCTGAGCTCAAACGAAGATACTCGTACGTTACAACTGACGACTAATGGTCGCCTCGCTTCAAAGTGTAGCCGGCAACCGTACCTCTCCAACCGAAACACAAGTACCTAATGCTTTACGGCGGATTATGAGGATGACGCTGGTACCTCCCCGGTCGTACTATAGTTTTCCCACCTTTATTTAAATATGTACATTATTATTTTAGAAATCCCCTTATTTTGAAGTAAATAATATAAATAAAAAAATTGTTGCAAATGTATTTATTATTTACATTATGCTACCATGTTACGCCATGCCATACCATGTCTTTTTGACATGGTTTGACATGGCAACTTTGCTCCACCATATTGCCTTCTCCTCCACTCTTCCTAACTCTTTGCTCTTGAATCAGCCGGTGGTACTTCCCCGCTCGGAAAGATCTTCCACGTATTACGATTTTATCCAAAATTATATTTCTCAAAAACAATTCCATATTTTTCTCTGTCTATTTTGCAGGCAAGAGGTTCGCAGTTATCCAGATGAAGTGCTGTCTTCTCCACCTGTTGCAGAATATTCGCATCAGTCCAGCCAGCTCTAAACCCCGAGAGGGTCCTTTTGAAGCAGACCCTCGATTTCCACTTACCCTACATCCAGCTGATTCTAGGGTTAAGCTTAGTTTGTTATGACGGTGACCAAAAAATACGAAAGATAAGGATTCCTTAACGTAATTTAACTTTTTTATTTGTGAAGAGTAAACAAGTACGGAGGCCACTAGACGTGTAGTCCTTGCAGCCTATGACATCCATAAAAGAACTTGCATAGGACTGAAGTCTTATCTGAGGTGATACATAGCATTACTACTCCCGAGGACTAAGATTGTCGCCTAGCTTAAGTGTAGCCGGTCGCCGCAACTCTTCAACTGAAACACAAGAGTTACATCACAGCGGATTATGAGAACGGCGGTGGTATCTCCCCAACTCAACTGTAGTTCTGCCACCTGTAAAACTTAACATCTATCTAACCTAACTACTATATAGTTTCTATGGTCTAACCTATTCTGTCACAACGTCAGACATGTTTTTATAATGAGCAAAACCAAATTCCCGTCAATATTGTTACACCCTTATTAATCGTTTGTAAACGATTTTTTTCTCGATTAGCATAAATATTAACAAGGAAGATAAAAAATGTCAAAAGATATTTGTTTTTTTAAGCCCACAGCGTGACGTCATAAGGATGAAATAACGAACGCAAACCAAATGCATGAAAGAGAAAACGATGACGCGATTTTCATAGGAATGAAAGAGACCGCACTATATTAAAATTGCGACTTATTAATCAGTGTGTTTGTAGCGTAACTGCAGAGTTATATTTCGATTGAAGAATTTCGATTTTTAAAATCATAACTAGTTTTTCTAAAATACTTCAAAACTGTTAATAGGTTGTTTTAGTGACGTAAATAAAAGCTTATTTGTTACGATTTTGTTTTATTTTTATTTGCTTCCAATCTCTTTCCTTATAAACAAGTCCCTAATCTCATTTGCAAATAGTATATATTTGTGTGTAAAAAAAATATTACGGTTTGTACAATAAAATATTATTTATTACTCAATATTTCCTGGTGGATTTTTTTGATACTACCATGTTGACATTCGTTCTAAAAACATAGATTATTAATTAGCACAGCTTAACAATTATAAAATTATCAGAATTATAACAAAAAAAATGGCGGCCGGTCCCGACATCCCACGGGGGTATTTATGACATCATGATACATACAAATCTTTGAAATTCTCATAATGTATTAATATTAAAAGATCAAGTTCATGTTCATTTTCGTTTTTACATTTCAGTAAAAGATCATCGTAATCTTAGATTTCCTTTCCATGTTTCGTGATATGCACCACCATTGTTTCTTCAATTCCCGCCATTTTCATACTTTTACTTAAATCGTTCCTTCTCTAAGGCCAGTGTCAGAAATCCTATTATCATAAAAAATAATAACAAAGTGTTTAGTGTATTAAATTCAACATTTTGATGTATTTAATAAATATCATTATTTGATTATGTCCATATAATTCATGACAAAATAATATTGTCACACAACAATACAATATTTAATTATGACATCGAAAAATGTTATAATATCACCATCGTTGCCTTACAATACGTATCTACCTATTGTCTATTGATGTAAACCGCCTTAAAATCCAGTGCATATCAGTTCTTTTACAAAATCTATTTATATATTCAGGCACCAACGTTGTTGCTTTTATGAATTGACTAAACAAAGTCGATTCCTTAGTGTGTGTAAAATAACTATATAGCTAACTAACAGGATACTTTAACTAACTTAGTTAATAATATTAGTTAATATGGTTTTAGTTAATAATTTAGTTATTAATAAATAACTTTTAGTTAAATATTTAATTCAAGACAAAAAATGTTGAACTAAAGTGATTATATATTTCCTAGTGCAATACCTAACAGAAATTTTAAAGCGGCGTGTGTAAAATAACTAATAATATAATAATTTAAACTTTAGTTATATTTTAAATAAATTTTGTTTTCCTAAATAATAATTCAATTTTATTGCCTTTAAATAACAAAGAATATCATAAATTGAAAATAATAACTTATAATTAATATAAGGCAAGGATTTAGCTTTTGCTGACAAACATTGTAATCTTGTGCAGCGTTGATTTTCAGTCACCCCCTTCCCCTATGGGTCTTCCCCCTAAAACTAAAATGAAATTTCATTATGTTTTACTTAAGTAGAAATTTTAACAGAGATTTTATTGTTTAAATCTGTTGATGTCTACTGTTTAAGTCTGTTGATCCTCGTACGTCTTATACGAGACACAATGACGTAATGATTAAAGAAAATACTTATTCTGTTCCCAGTCAAAGAACACTTCTGTTACCTATTAAATATTACAAGAGAGTTAATTATTACACAGAAATATGATCTAATTTGATAAGCAAAGCTTTGTAACATAAACATCGTATACTTGCTAACGCAGCTTAAAATATCCAAAGCAAATTCAACTTTAACTACTAAAGAATAAGGAACAAAATGTATTGCCACGAGTTTCTATAAAAACACGGGATTTGACCCTACCAATTGAAGGTAGCACTTCAGTTTGTTTATTGTGGTTGAAATAAAAGGACTCCTTAAATACATGTCTTGTTATAAAATGGACTATATGAAATAAGAATTAGTAAAGTTGATATTTCTTGGTCTGTCGTCATCAGAGGTTGGAGTCCCTTGAAGTACAATTACTAGGTAAGGTTTTAATTCATGCTTATTAGGTATAGATTTATTTTTTAAAATGGTAAGCTAACGATCATATAGGAGGGAGAACTTTAGTTCGACCGGGGAGGTACCACAGTCGCTCTCATAATTCGCCGTAAAGCATTACTTATGTCTCGGTTGGATAGGTGGGGTGCCGGCTACACTTTGAAGCGACGCGACCGTCTTAGCCTCAGGAATAGCAACGTATCTATGTGCGAGCTCAGATAGGATTTCAGTCGTGTTTGTGGTTGTACCTGGATGTCTACGGGCTGCGACTATTTAACGTCAGGTGGTTTGTATGTTGTGTGTTGATTTAAGTTTCAATGATAAGGATAGATATGTAACTGTGACACCAAAGTGTCCCCTATTTTGTTATCATCGGGATTTTATCCGCCGTCCATTTTGCTATTAAATTTTAACGTGGCTTTAGCCAGGTTAAAATTTGTTTGCTTTCTAAAGTTATTCTGAGACTAATTGCAAATGGCTGAACGTAACTCCTAAACATAAACATTTGAAAGGCTAATTAATCTAAGTGATTTAAAAGTATGAGGTCCTATCCACTTTGATATTAAAGTTTTATTAATTTTGTAACAAAAAGTTGGAACGCAAAATTCTGTAGTTGGGATGAAAGTTCAAGGTAATAATTAAATATTTTCGATTAACGGCTAAAATTTACTACTTAAGTACGACTTTCAATACATATGATAGGCAAAGAGGGTGAAATGTATTTGTAATAAAAAAATCTGAATAATATGGATCGCCAAATCTAATTATTTTGGCAACAATATACTAATAAGAGCTAATAAACAAAAAAAAAACATCATTTTTAATACATATAATAGGCAAAGGGGGTGATTGAACATATTTCGAACTGAAAACATATTCTTAGATAATTTGGATTGTCAAATCTAGTTATTTTAGCAACAATATACAAATTAGAGTTAACAAACAAGAAAAAACAATTACTTTCAATACATATGATAGGTGAAGGGGGTGAAATATATTTATAACTGAAAACATTTTCATGTTACATAATATTAATTCACAGCCCTAATTATTTTAACAACGATATTCTAAACGGGGATGTTAGCAAGAAATATTTGTAAAATCATAGAAACCCCGCCATATTGTTTAATCATATTCATATATATCATTCTTTAATCATTTTAAGATAATGATTGATTGACGAATAACATTAAACGCAGTAAACTTGTATAGATTGATTTATTTAATGAACACCAATATAATGTATTTTTTTACAATTCAAAATTAAAACTAAGCAGATGAAGGGCAAGTTTAATGCCATAACAATTATAGGCGTAGACTATCTGCTAGTAGAAACGTATATCTGTACAAGTTTTGAAGGTGGAAGAACTATAGTTCGACCGGGGAGGTACCCCCTCGTCCTCATAATCCGCCGTAAAGCATTATTTGTGTTTCAGTTGGAGAGGTGCGGTTGCCGGCTACACTTTGAAGAGAGGCGACCATCTTAGTCGACATGTTCGAGCTTAGATAGGATTTCAGTCTTATTTGTAATTGTACATTGATGTCCATGGTTTGAGACTACTTACTATAAGGTGGTTTGCATGCTCGTTTGCTACTCTTCACATATAAAAAAGTTACCACAAAATAACGATTTGCAAGCCGAGTACAAATTTATAATGAGCGTGGTAAATAGAATGGATGAATAGGACTTGGAGTCATTCAAGGGCCAGGAGTCTCCCGGGACCAACTATCTCGGCAGCCGGGAACATCAGATTGCCATTACGATATGCCGCCGTAGAGAAAGCGTGCCTTTATTGCGAAGCTTTGCATCATATTGCGGCTAGAGTTACCAAGCTGCGTAATCCCTCTATGGAATTCCCAATTTACCGGTCATCAAACAGTAGGACTGATATCATATTAAAGATATACGATTTTAAACTGATATTATCGCGGAATCCATACATTATGCAATATAACTGTATTGTAATTGTATGAAACTGTTGATGGATGTCAATTTTAACACGGAGTGCGCTGCTTGCTAGTTGTATGTCACTTCTGTTACTTAAAAAATTACAAAGTTAAAGTCAAACATATTTATTGTGGACACAGGTGGAGAAAATGACAATCATTTAACAGATCGCTGATGCCCGCCTTTCAATGGCATAGAACAGAGCAATTCAAATTCAAATTCAAATATTTTATTTCATTGTAAAGTATTTACGTACACTTAATGAACTTAATAACAATAATAATAATTTGTTCCAAGCATAAACTAAACTAATGCATAACAATAGATAGTATCATAGATTTACAAATATTGAAATAAAAATAAAAATTTACATTGTTAAGTTATTCTTAAAAGTTTTCGCAACAATCGGCTACTACTATAATGAAATATATCATTATACGTGGTGGTATCTGATCGTTGCAGTAGTTTTAACAATAATAATAGCGTGGATTTCTGCATACTAACACCTCATCCTATTAACATTGTGTTTAGATTATTTATCGTTCCCCAAACACCGGAGGGACAACTGGTAACTCGATAGGCCACTAGGCTCGATAGGTACCATCAAAGTCCGGAGCTGCCCGCTATTCTGAGATATTATATGTGGATTATTTAAAAATATTAATATGACAAGAGGCCATTTTCGGCTTATAATCTACAAAAAAATGTTAACTATTTATTCGAATGCTGTTTTCATCTCTACGAAGATCATAGTGACCCTACTCCGACATCATGACCAAGGCGAGAATGCTAGTGACATGTTTATCTTTTTTCCTTTGACCGACATTTTTAAGCGGACACTGATCTAGATCGGAATATCAAATATCTTCGTCAAATATGTCGCGATATACACATACATAGATAGTTAAACGTAGATATAGACAGCTAGAAATAGATATATAGAGCGATACTAGAGAACTATAGTTCGATTCGGGAGGTACCACCGTCGCCCTCATAATCCGCCGCAAAGCTTGACTTGCGTTTCGGTTGGAGAGGTGCGGTTGTCCTCTGGAGTAGCAACGTATCTACGTTCGAGCTCAGATAAGATTTCGGTCGTATTTGTGGCTGTACGTGGATGTCTATAGGCTGCGACTTCTTAACATCAAGTGGCTTCCATGTTCGTGTGCTACTCTTTTTTCATTTTTTGTTTTGTTTCACATAAAATAAAAACATATATATATATACACTCAAACTTAGACGCGAGGCTACTTTTAGTCCTAAGGAGTAGTAACGCATCTTCAGTATTGTTTGTTTGTATGTGGATGTCCATGGTTAAAGTGTCCACTTAACCTTGCATGGTCGTTTGCAACTTTTCTTACATAAAAAATTGACTTCTTTTGAAAATTGCTATGTATTATTTAACGAGTGCGTAATGTCGGGTATTTAGAGAACAAAATAATACTTTATACCATGAATTGTGAGTACACTAAAAAAATCATTTATTTTTTATCAAGTTACCCACGTCATATTTTGTAAAAGTGGGTAGTTGTTAAGAAAAACATTCGTAAAATAATCCAAGGCAGTACAAACTTATATGTAATAATATAAATGTCCAAAACCCTAAAGTCAAAAGTTATTGAATTATAATTTTTGGTGAGTTATCGTTTCATTTTTAAAAATATTTGATAGATAGGTTTTTAGTAGTAAATTTCTAATCTCCGTTTCACTGATAAAATTTAACTTATATTATTATAAACCTTTTTAATTTTTAGAAATTAAATATAGATAAAAGGTAACAGTAATAAGTAATAAAGATAAGGGAGGTTAGTTTTAGTACTTGTAGAAGTTTCTTCTATGCCTGTGACAATACCATTACCGACTAGTTTTTAATGTGAGAAGAGAATCAAAGTGATAATAAGTAGCGCTGCAGCCCAGGGTCATGGATACAGAACCCCAAAAAACGGAAGTTCTATTCAAAGTAGTAAAATTAATTATTACCTCAAAACTAATGTTGTTTTTAGAATTTTAAAATTATCACTCATTCTATAAAACCTTTCTATATATACTATACTAGAAGTTTTATAAAAATATGCATTACATTATATTTTTATAATCACATATTACAAGTCATGACCAGAGAGTTATACACCTTTACATTTGCCCATTTGCGATGACATTGTGACATCTAAAAACCTCGATTTTAGACATTTTTAAACTTGATTGATTCTTACTTTTTAAATATAGCACGTAATACTGTTAGATTATCTTTTGGGTCAACTAATATTAGAACAATTTTTTTTAGTGTTTAAACAAACTATAGGAAATAATAAAGTTATAAAAAATGAAATATTTACAATAATGATAAAATAATTATAATAAAAGCCGAACCTAAGCAATCTAAAGAGAACCCGTGCCCATGCGGCATGGTTCCAAGAACATTAGCTGCATTCCCGCGTATAGCAATCGCAATTCTAATGATATGTTTTATATCTCGAAATATCATACTATTGTCGCGAAAGGACGACCTGTTACTTTTGACAATTTGAATATATTTTCATGACAGTTACCATAACTATTATGTTATTTAAAAAAATTACATCAAAATGTCAAACGAATGACTTAAATAGACATTTACTAAAAATAAAAAACTGTACAAAGGTAAACACAAAGGTAAAAAATGTGTTTTAAAAATTATATAATTGCGGAATTTATTTATATTTAGTATATAACGTGTATTCACGATTCATATTTTGATTGCCGTAGACGTAGGGTAGATAGATTAATTTGCCATTGACTATTGTTGCCAATCTCCCTCGCCATCGATGCTTAGCCGTGACTACGATCCATGCAACTGGTTCGAAATATCGGCAATAAAAATCGTCAATTTTGAGTGTTTGTTATATAGTGAAATATGAAAGAAATATAACAGGTGATAGAACTAATTGATTGGAACTGGTATCACCGGAACCTCATAATCCGCCGCGGAGTAACTGTCTTGTTTTGGAGAGGTGCGGTTAGGCGACTTAGTCCCCAATAATAGCAATACAATGTATGTATTCTGATAGGTCTAGTCTTATTTGAGGTTGTATGTGGATGCCCATGGGCTGCAGCGACTCCTTAACATCAGATGGCCTGCATGCTTTTTAATACACTAATACACTTCTGACATATAAAAAAGGGAGTGAAAGTTAATAAGCAATAAATGAATATGGAATTCAAACCCGGACTTTTAGGATAGAATTTCGTTGTTGCTATTATTTTTTTATTTTAGAAGATTAACAAACAAGCGCGTAGATGATTTTTGGTTGCTGTAGCTCTTGGACATGCAACCAATAGATTGAGGTTCTGCCTAATGTATATAGATGGTTGATACTTTTGCCAACTAAGTTGCTATTTGTGAGAACAAAACTGTTTGTTACTTCTGACAACAAAGCTGATTGCTTCGCTTGTAAATGTTCCTGACAACTACACCTTTTCAATAAGAATTGCTTTATAGGAGATTATGAGGGTGGCGATGGCTCCCTAGCGAAATATACTTCTACCACTTATAAAATATTGTTTTACAGGAAAAAATGGCAACACTAATCGATGATGGTTTCGTAGAAGATTGCCACGATAAGACCACAACGATAAAGAATTTCGAGGAATACCCGGTCATAGACTTAGATGATATAGGTAAGTGCCAACTCTTCTGATTTTATTATTCCGTAAATCAAACGAAATATCAAAAATTGGGACGTTTATTAAGGTCATCTGTTCAGGCTCTACCCATTTGCCTGTCTATTTGAGTGTCTGTATGTCCTAAAGTCCGTCTCTCTGTCGGCCGGTCTGTCTATCTATCTGTCCATTCATCAATACAGACTGTCCAAATCCCATCAGACGTCGCGCAGCGATAAATTGCAGTTATTCATTTAATATTCCTTCAAACAGAACATTCAGTTCCTCTTTTCACCTTACATATTTATTGATATATGGATGATTACGTTAATTACGATAATTTCTTGTCGTACTTAAATACCATAAAATAAGATCTATTGGTATAAATCATCTTATACCTTCATTTTAGATGCAACTATAGAAGATCCCGGTTATATTTTGGAAGATCTGGATATATGTGAGCAAACGAAAGAATTTACGTCTTCGTATAGAAAACAATCATTGCCGTTGCCAGCACAATTTTTTGACATCAGTAGAAATATTCAACTCTTAAAGAAATGTAGGCCGATTAGTATAAAAGTTGTGGACTGTGATATTTATCCATGGTATTACAAAAGAAAAAAGTGCCAGGTTGAAGATAAAAAACAACACGATGAAAAGCCAAGGAATGAAGAAGGAGATTTCTACAATAACAATACCAACAATGAAAATAGTTCTTCAACAAATGAATTTAATAATTTAAAACTTTCTTTAGAACAAACTTTTACTGTTATAAAACTAAAAGAAGAGATTGAGAAGCAAAAGAATATTCAAATGATTAATTTGAACTTTAACAAAGATGAACATAATTTGAAACACCACGAGGGGAGCACGCAAGAGCCTCTATTACCTGATGCGGATTATATTGCAGACACAAGTAATTTGGATAAAATTATAGAGCCAAAAGATTTATTGACTTACGAAGCAATTGCGCAAACTATAGTGCGTAATATTGATTATAGTCAAGCAAGCTCTGGAGAAGGTAGTGTTCTTGTACTTGATAAAAATAATAAAATCATAACAAACACTATTGACTCGTACCAAGGCGACGTTGAAATGATAAATATCGTAGATTTCGGTGAGGCTGAGACAAATGATAATGTAGGTAAAGAAATAACCACTTCACCTATACTACCATGCACAATTAAACCGAAGAAAACAAGAACAAAATCAAAATTTACATCTAATGTAAAAAAGAGTGTTTTTGAAAAGTGTCGTGATCAATACAAAGGCTGCCATAAACTAATGTCGGCTAACAAATTAATACCTCATTACCATTATAGACTACCAATGACAAAAGCTGATAATGGTTTTAATAATACTTTCATTAGAATGGATAATAACGAAATGTCTCAATATAATATTACAAACGACACATCTTTGCACCACGTGCAGCAAAATGAAGTCATAAATGGGCTCCAACCACACCAGTACATACATAACTATCACTATGATACTGATAAAAGTGGCCCTAATCTTCAACATAATTGTCAGAGATTTGAAGGTAACGCAAATAGGATCGATTACATATCATATGTGGACTATAACCCAGTCTCAAGTATTAATTCTTTAATGTTTAATAATACCACAAGTCCACCTGTGTCATCTAACGTTATAGGAGATGATGTTTATAAAAACAATATCAATTCTACACCGTTTGCACACTATCAGAGACCTCAATTCAATTATTTAGAAACATATCAATACCAAAACAATAGTTATCCTGAGTCTGTTTATCCAAGTCAGGCACATATAAATAACGTAATAAATAAAGCGGACGTAAGGGGTCCTAATATTAGTAAAGAAAATTATCGTGTCTTTTCTCAAAATTCTAATTTAGGTCATACTTCACCTATTATGGCCGTTTCTGTGCAACATAATAAGAATATTAATAGTACTATTAAATGGCAAAACCCTTTACATATGTCTGCAGCTAATATTCAGAACAGCAGTCATCCAGTGTTATCAAATCTTCTGGACCATAATGGAAATTCCTATATTACTAATTCGGTAAATAACATCAAAGCCTGTACAGATATGAAACATATCAATCAAATGTCAGTTGGACCATCCAGACCTATGAAAACATTGAACAAAACAAGTCTAGACGACGTGATTAATGTGTTAGCTCAAAAAAATGGTGATGCCTTAACAATAAGATCAAATGATTGCAACAATGTTAGAGGTAAGAAAAATATAGATTCAAAGAAAATAATTGTACCTACGCCGCAATTCACTGCTCTTGGTACTCGTCAAGATAACAAACTCGATGATAACAGGTCTAACAACTTACAACCTACTTTGAACGACTTTAAAACATATATTCCAAAGAATAATACAGAAAACAATACGTGTAAAATTAGTCGGTATTCACCCCCGATTTTGCCAATACCGACGTTCACAAAAGATTTGGAAATGTTGTCAAAGTTACATCCACATATCCCAGCAAATGAAAATAGCGGTGACTGTTTGACGATGGAAATTTATACTAAGAAACATGTCAACAAGTCTAGGAAGCAATGTAAAGATACTAAAATGACACGCAAAAGAAAAGTTGACAATACTGACATAGTATGCATGCACAGTAGAAAGATTTCCTTGCATGAATATAAGCAACGAATGCTAGAGAATGGTAAAGAGTCTCATATATTTGTTGATAGAACAAAGGATATTGGTATAAAAATGCAAAATAAAAATACAACAGTAAAATGTTATGTAGGAGAAGATGTGAGTTTTGGAATGCCTAATTTAGATTGTTGAAAACATTAAATTTAATTTGACTAGGGTACTAGTAGGGTAGGGTAGGGTAATATTAGCAGGGTATTACTAGGGTACGTTAAATAAAAGGTAGGAAATGTTGTTGGTAATTTTTTCATTTCGGACATGGATATAGATGTACTTAGTGGTTACCTAAAGAAGATAATTATAGTGTTCTTGTGTTTCATGTAAGTAAATTTGCGTTACTTTTTAAGATGGAATAATAGTAAACAAGCGTTCAAGCTACCTGACATACATGTCAACCTTCAACAGGATTAAGCCCTATCTGACGTTTTGCATAGTTGCGTTGCAACTAAGGACTGAAATGATCGCGTCGCTTGATACTAAGGTTCGAGGCAGTCGCCTCGCTTGTAGACGTAACCGGCAAACTTAATATTTAAATTATACGGCAAATTTGCTTGTACGAAGCAGTTGAACTAAAGCCTCAGGGAGTATTTGGCAATAATTTCAGTTAGGTTTACGTAGGTTTTTTAATCTATTTGGAGTTTCTTACATATGTCTTCGGTCTGTCTTACATATGTCTCTTGCGATATAATTAAATCTGATAGAGTGTTAATTTTTTAAAAAGAATATCGTTTTATTTTTGTTATTAGGTACAGTTCATATTTTATTTGCAAAATTCGTAATTTTAAAGGTGGGAGAACTAATAATTCGACCGGGGAAGTGTTACCGCCGCCCTCATTATCTGCCGTAAAGCATTACTTGTATTTCAGTTGGAGAGGTACGGTTGCCGGTTACACTTACAAGCGAGGCGACAATCTTAATCCTGAGGAGTAGCAACACATCTGCGTTCGATCTCAGACAGGATTTCAATCATGTACATGGTTGTACGTGGATGTCTATGAGCTGCGACTACTTAACATCAAGTGGTTTGCATGCTCGTTTGCTACTCTTCTAAAAAAAAACAAGATTATGATTTGTATCCATTATTATATTTGTTTATTAAAAATAATTTAAAGTTAAGAAATATATTTTGTTTACGAAAAAACGTTATTTTTATAAGTGAAGTTTTTTTATCTGTCTCTTAAGCATGCGAGATAAGATGTTTATTTAACGTTGTCTGTTTTGTTTATTGATTTGTCATTTCTTTTATTATATAAATGATTAGCTATGAAGGTTTTTTTATAATACGAAAACTCCGCTGAACCTTTATAATCCGCTATAAAGCATTACTTGTGTTTCGGTTGGAGGGGTGCAGTTGCCGGTTACACTTTGAAGCGAGGCAACCATCTTAGTCCTCAGGAGTAGAAACGTGTCTACGTTCGAGTTCAGATAGAATTTCAGCCGTGGTTGTGGTTATACGTGGATGATTATGGGGCGCGACTACTTAACATCGGTTGGTTTACATGCTCGTTTGCTACTCTTCTCACGTCAAAAAATACTTTTTTAATCTACCTTCATCTTTGTTAATAGTGACCATCCCTTATTTCAACATACATAAATAATTATCACGAAATATTCCTCCGAAATTGAGCAAAGATCAAAAATAAACTAATATATAATTTTAATACTAACGTGTATCAGCAATTCATATATTATGTTATATAACGGGTACTCAAGATTAACGAGTTTTGATTTTTAATTGTCGATATTTCAAATCCATGCATGGCTCGTGGTCACGGCGAAGCTCGTGTCGAAAGCAATAGTTAAGACTGGCTGTACTCTGCGTCATCACCTGTTTTTCTGGACAGGTAGAATTGCTGATCGATAGGGAAGGTACCATCATCACCCTCATAATCTGGTTAGCCTTTTGTGGGCAAGAGCTTAGGTTTTTCATGTGAGAAGAGAATCAAACGATTGTGCAGGCCACGTGGTTATTATTTGCTGCATTCGAACTGATAACCACCTCCAAACTGAAGCAGAAAAGTCCTATCTTAGGACGTATTTATATGCGTTGCTAATCCTAACGATTAAGAAAGGCGCTTCGCTTAAAAGTGTAGTGGTCCCTAATAAATCTTACACAAAAAATATTTTATTTATTATGTTAAAATAAGACCTTGTTTTTATTATTAGCACTTAAAATTGTTGTTAGCTTGTAAATAATTTGTTTATGGTAATAAAATATTTTATATAATTTTTCCTATTTCATTTGATATTTATAATAATTGGACTCAAAAAATTAAGAATTTAAGTTTAAGTTACTCTAACTCCAATGTTAAGCAACGTCGAGTACGGTCAGGAGTTGGATGGTTGTGCATTAGTGGTAAAATTTCATTTGCTTCCATGCTTCCATCCATCCAGTGATGACGTCACCTTGGGTTAACTTGTACCCTAACAGTAACAAAGGATTACCAGTTACAAAGGAACAATCGAAAAGAGGGACGTCCTACGCCTACTTGCTACTCGTACCTGTCGGCTTTTAACTCTCGTGGGGCAGGAGATTGGTAGGGACTATTCAGGTCTCAAGGCATTTATAATGGTGTACCAGTTACAAAGGGGTATCGAAATATAAACTTATCACCAAAATCAGGCTTCATATAGGGTGAAGCAATGTTAATGAACATTACCCAAACATCACCCAAAACTTAATAAAGCTACCTAAATCTAAAGTAGGTCAAAGTTTAAAAGATTGCGTCAGTTTCAATTTCTGTCTAGCCAAAGAGCCGATCAAATCTAGACCAACTAAATGGTACCTACAAAATCGTTTTAAAAACTTACTAAAACTCGTACCAAAAGTAAAGTTTTATAAACTTTAATTACTCGACTCTTTTGTCAGATTGCGGCGAGACGAGCGCCTAGAAAAGTTTTGATTTTTCACTTTTGACCTCGTTACTGAGTTTCTGAATTACCGAACTTTATGCGGTGACGGTCTCAATTAACACTGCCCCTCAGCGTACACTTCTGTGTATTACTTGGTGCAACGCGCATACGGCTCGTACATACTTGTTGTAATAAAGAATTTAGCTCCAGTTTAATGCCGCCTCCCGCAATGCTGCTCTTGATGCAATACATGACCGCTGCAGTCAAAACTAAACTAGAGCTGTATTCTGTAGACTGTACCGACAATTCACTGAAAGTTTGTATATTTTAGCATCAGTTTAGAATCCACGAATACACAGACATTACGTCCGCCAACAGACTTCTAGTAACAGTAGTCAACAGCAGTTCTGTTCGCCCGTAATGTATACAGATGTGTACAAGTGTGTACAGGTGTGTACAGTTGTGTACAAGCCGCAAGCGCGTTGCGTTAAGTAATACCCAGAAGTGCTGTACATCGCAGGGAAAGTGTAAGTAGATTTACAGACATACACTGTGACAGACAAACCAACACAAAAGTGAGCTTCAAAGCGTTTATTATGACGAAGAATAGAACCATGAAAACGACCACCCTCTATTAAAGTTTCTAAAGCTCAAAAATTTAAGGGTAAATTATTCAATTACCCTACGTTTCAGTTTACGCAATTACTTACTCAAAAACTTGTTCAAGTTGGGGAACTTGCTCGCCTCTACATTAACTAAATTGTATAATTGGCTTCAAACTCTCCTTTAAACACCATTTCAGGAAAACTAACGTTTTAATTATAAACTTGTCTTGTTAACTAGCCTGTCTGTGACTTCAGTTTTTGCTCTTTCGTACGCAAACTTTTAGTTTTTAGGATTGATTTTTTTATATTATAAAAAAACGGCTGTATGTTTTGATTGAGTTGGCTTAGAAATTAAATGTTTTACTCCAAAGGACCTGAGTATTTGATGTAAATTTCAGTTTAATACTGAGAATTAGGGTCTTGACGGACGGACGGACGAACGGATGGACAACAAAGTGAAGTTTTCCTTTCGAGGTGCGGAAC
>DWON01003210.1:0-18512 GCA_018251015.1 Phocides pigmalion okeechobee
CAAGAGTAGGAACGCATCCGCGTCCATCCTTAAATAGAACTTCTGTTCTATTTGAGATTGGACGTGGTTTTCCATGGACTGCAGAGACCACTTAACATCAGGTGGCCTGCATGCCCGTTTCTTACTCCTTCATAATAAAAAAAATACAAATAAGTTCAACTGACAAATATATATATAAATTAAAAGTTCGGTGACAAGAGTGCTGGTTCATATCTCGCGTTCTCTACGCAATTGGTATTCAACGCAGGAATGCGGCTAACGTTCTTGGCACAATGCCGCATTGACACAGACTCCCTTTAGATTGTTTAGGTTTGACATTTATTATAGTTTTTAGGTGTTCATTAAAACCACCTAAAAACTAAATAATAATGAAATTAGCATACCTAAGGGTAGGTAATCCGAACACACAAGCAGGTAAACAGAAAAAGCTGTTGTTTGACGTCATGTATAAAATTGGAGCCTCAATTTTTTGAAGTTATGTATAAAAGCTTGGAGCCTTAGGACAATTCCGAATTTGCCAGCGAAGATGCAGAAACCATCAAAGTGTCATTAGTTTAATACTGCTTGGTTACTGGCAGCAAAGTCGTTTGCAAAGAACTATCGATTTCAGCAAGGTAGTGACGTATTGAATTGACAGTGACGTATTACACGTATTTTATCATTCTCATTTACAATATACGTAATTTTTGCAACAATTACAATTATTACATTATTATATACAAATATTAAATGTACATAAATAATAAAATTGTAAATAAAAAAGCTAAATACTGATCGTTGACCATACATAGAAGAAATAAGAGATAACCGATCATTGTGGGACCCTAACAGTGTAATAGAAATGCATTTTGCTGTTTTTTTCGTTTGTGCCAAATAAGTTCCGAAGGTATTGGACCGGTTTTAACCATTATTTCACTAATGTAATTTGTAATTTTGTTTGTCTGTGCGTTTGTGGACGCTGATCTCTGAATCGAAATGTCGGCAATTAAGAATCGCTAATCGTGACTACGCTTACATAGTAAAAAATAAATTCCGTCATGGTATTATTTGAAAATGATAAGTTTCACTTTTGTTTCAAACTAGTACACCTATTATGTCATATATGTATACCATGTATCACCATGCAACATTGGGGAAACGTATCCCAATCAAAATGATTGCACAACTAATGTAATTAGTCATGACCGATCGATCGATTCAATTATCATCATCCAACATGTGTTTCACGCAACTAGTATCGTAATAACAGCGTAGGCCCATTGTGTGGGCTCGGGAGGCAAGTGTTCGACTAACGGATAGCAACCAACTTAATTTTTAACGCTTTTATTAGCTTGAGCTGTATCTGTGTATGTAACGTAATCTTTGAGCATAATTTTCACCAATTTCCAGATGCCTGATTAATTTGAAACTTTGCACACGTGTCAAGGACCGATGTTAATGAAATAATATGAAAAAAATAATAACAAATAATAGTTAAAATAAAAAAAAACACGTTCTTATAGTGCTTTTTCAGTGATCTATTGATACAAAGCACCCCACGCTTTTTTACATCGCAATATATTTTTTTCTTATTTATACATTTTTAACTATTATTTATTAACGTTTAATCTGGCCATACAACGAGTGAATGCTGACAGCGTTCTGGGGACTATGCCACAAGCAGTTCTGGGTGGCATTTTAGTTTGTAAAGTGTTTATAATTAGTCTTAAGGTATTTTATGTAGGTATTATGTGTAGGATGTTTAATTATGCTAATATTTTATTTCAATAAAAAAAACTAACTTGCTAAATACGTACTACAATTGAAGCGTAGACGTAAATTCGCCTTTACGAAGCACCGTGAAGCAATTATTGTGAAGCGCCGAAAATAAATTCTTGTGTTTCGGTGAAGGGGTGAAGGGTTGCGTTTACTGGTAACACAGTCAAGAAGGGTGTATGACATCAGACAGAACTTCAGCCTTGTATGGGTTTGTGTGCTGATTTCTATGAGCTGCAAGGACCATTTAAGATAAGACGTTCGTCTCGTACTTCTGTGTTCTTCAAACATACAAACTTTAAAAGAAAAACTTATAGAGATCCATTCCTCTAATAAATATGTTCCTCTAATAAACAGAGAATGTACTATACTGACCAGAGAAAGTGCTATTCTGACCAGAGAGTGCTATACTGCCCAGAAAAAGTTCTATACTGACCACAGTAAGTGCTATAATGAGTAGACAATTAATAGACAAAATAAACTAAATACAAACACTAAATACAAACTCTAAGAGATAAATTAAACACAGTAACATCCGTGCTTATCACATTAAATTTTTATCCGGGTTGCGAATAGAATCCATATTTTTTGGCTTATTATTAAATTATAAATGCTATGTACCGGGTATTTACGGTTAATAATTTTTAATTGTGGATATTTTCAAGTAGTTAACGGCTCGTGGCAGCTTCACCGTCACGAGCCATGCAATTGGTCGGAAATATCCACAATCAAAATTAAAAAAATAAAACTGTAAGTACCTGATACATAGTAAAAAAAGTTATTACAGTAGAACCTCGACAAGTTAAAGTCCAAGGGAAACAGAAAATATTTTAAGTTATAGAGGTTTTAAGTTATTAAGGGTGTTTAATTGTTTTGGTGTTGGGCTCTGACGGGAAGGGAACATATTCTTTTTTGAAGTTATAGAGGTTTGAGTTATCGACGTTCTACTGTATTAGTTTATGCTTCAGTCAGCACCTGTACTCAAAAAACACTTCAATAAAAGAAGCGCCATTATCATTTATCTACTATATAATAACGTTGATGCAAACAAGTGGCTAATAACAATTCAGGTTACGACATCTCAGCGAAATGGAATAACTGTCTTTCTGTGTCACTAAACCTAAGGGTGTGTACACATAGAACGTCCGTTTTACAGGTCCATTTAAATGTATATGTTATCAGTGTATGTAGTTGTATGGGCGAGTTCACAAAGAATACGGTATTCCGGATCCAGTAAAAAATACGGATCTGACAAAATAAGCAGTAATCCGCAATCAATTAATCAATCAAGCAGCAATCAAAAGGATCCTGTAAAAACGGACGGTCTATGTGTATGCGCCTTAACTCTATTTTACATGTTTACTAACCCATGTTTGTGGTTCCGTGTGAGTGGGTGCTTAATTCATGTGAAAACTTCGGATACGCCCTCGGGACATTCGAAAGTTAATACCAACCTAATAAACGTTTCATATCGTTAATATTATGATAGGCTTTAAAGGTGGGTGAAGGTTTGACCGGGGAGGTACCACCGCCGCTTTCATAATCCGCCGTAAAGCAATACTTGTGTTTGGGTTGGAGAGGTGCGGTTAAGGGCTACACTTTCAAGCGAGGCGACCATCTTAGTCTCTTTTTTATGTGCGAAGAGTAGCAAACGAGCATGCAAACCACCTGATGTTAAGTAGTCGCAGCTCATAGACACCCACGTACAACCTTGAAGACGACTGAAATCCTATCTGAGTACGAACGTAGATACGTTGCTACTCTTGAAGAGTAAAATGGTCGAATCGCTTTCAAGTGCAGCCGGCAACCGCACCTCTTCAACCGAAACACCAGTAATACCTTACGGCCGATTATGAGGGCGTGAATGTAAACAAAATATAAACTATAGGACATCAAAAACAGTCGTAACAATACCTGAAATGTTGGAAAACTCCGTAGCATCGTCAGAGACAACTGGACAGGTAAAATTGAATTCACAAATATGCTTAGCTTAGCTTTGAAACTGTTCAAGTATCTTGACATTTCACTATTCAGTTACTTGTTTTTCAATTTTCAGTTTCGAAATGTCGACATCATTAAAACTTTCCGCTCTTACCTACTGCCCAAAACTTCATTTTTCAAAATTATTATATAACGTATACATAATATTTTTTATTAATTAGCCCAACTGGTCACCTGATGACAAGCAGTTACCGATGCTAATCGAGTTTTGCAGCACCAGAGGAGGAGTTAATGTATCGGAGGCTTGGAAGGAAGATCTCCTCTTCACCCTACCTACAACGCAGAAGTGCCACCTGATGGAAAGCAATCACCGTCAGCTATGGAGATCACCAACACCAGAGAATTCGTCAATGTATCGGAGGCGTTAAAGGAAGATCTCCTTTTCAGCCCTACTAAAAGGACCGCCAGATGGAAATCAGTCACAGTCGAGGGAGATTACCAACTCGAGAGAAGTGGTCAAGTAGCGCGCGCTTTGAAGATCTCTCTTTGCATCTTTTGAAGAACGTCATGTGAGTAAAGTACATCTCGGAAGAAGTGTCCACATCTTGCATATACATGGTGGAAATGAACGTACAAAAAGGACTATGGAGAACTCAAAATTAGAAATAAATCCAAAATCTGAAACAAGTGTTGTGGTTTCATCTTTCAGGGCACGTAAAACGGCGCACGTTTTCAAGATATTTTTGTCTTTTTGAGACTGGATATGAAAACGGATTTTGAGAATTTTGGTGTTCATGCAACGTGTTGGAATGTTCTCCATGTTTTCTCAAATCGTGGTGAGATACCTTTACCCAGCAATGCGACATAATAAAGGTATGCAAAAAGTACATAATGAAAAAAATTATAACAAATATCAAGTAATAATTAAACAATCTAAAGTAGGTTAATTTTTTTTAACGAAACAAAACTACCAGCGACTTGTAAGGTACATCGTTTGCTACTCCTAAGGACTGAGATGGTCGCCTCGCTTAAGTGTAATTCGCCGGCAATTGCACGTGGAATCAAGAATTGCTTTCCTGCGGGCAGTGGTACATGTCGAAGTCAGTGACCATTTATCATCAGATAGATATATAGTAGATGTTCATTTGTTACTTACATATTATATAAAAATCTGTGTTTGTTCCTCGAACCTGTTCTCTGTAGGAAATGATCTGCAACGAGAGGGAAATGACGAATCCGTTCTCAAGCGTACGGACGTCGTTATAACGGCTTACATTTCCGGAACTGAGCTTACGCCCTTAGAATGCTTATTTTGGAGGCTTACCACCATCTTTTAAACCATCATGAATCGGAATAGCTTTTTTCACAATGTGCTCAGTACTCACGATTAACGATTTTTAATTTTTATTGCCGATATTTCGAATCAGTTGCATGTCTCGTGGTCACGGCGAAACTGGCCATGCAACTGGTTCGAAATATGGGCAATCAAAAATCGTTAACCGTGAGTACACGGTACATAGTAAAAAAAAATGAATACCACGATAATATTAGTTCCGAATAGACTTGTTTGACAAAGGTAGTAAAACCTGCACAGTTGCGTCGGGGACGTACCACTGCCGTTAAGTATTTTTAAAACCATTTTATTCTAAAATTATCGAAATTGATTTACACGCTACGGAACCCGCAGTTACACAAAGGAGATAGCCCACCATCACTTTCCATCTTTTTTTTATTATTATGAAAGAGTGAGACACGGGCATGCAGGCCACCTGATGTTAAGTGGTCACTGCAGCCCATGGATATGCACTGTGGAGTGGAGTGGAGTGGTCACTGCACTCTCAAATAGAACAGAAGTTCTATTTAAGGATGAACGCGGATGCGTTCCTACTCTTGAAACAATACATGAAGAACATGTTGCTTTACGGCAGGTTATGAGGGTGGCGGTGGTGTCACCCCGGGCGAGCTCTAACGGCTCTACCAGACTCAGGCTCTACACAGTAGCAACACATCTACGACTTCAGATATGACTTCAGTCCTGTTTGAGGTTGTATGTAGATGGGGCAGAAAGGTCCTGGAGTGGCGACCACGTCTAGGCAAAGGGAGCACAGGGCGTCCCCCAACTAGGTGGACCGACGACCTAAGAATAGTGGATAACCGCTGGATGCAGAGGGCACAGACCCAGAGTGGCGGCACCTGGGGGAGGCCTATGTCCAGCAGGGGACACGTAGATGTTGATGGGTGGGTAAATGTATGTATGTACGCCTATAAGTCCAATGACATTATACATATTTACTCATAACGCCTACATTATCAGTATGACCGAATGCCTAGACATATTCCAAGTCGGTCTTATGGTCCATGTTAGCAAAAAACAATTAAGCGCCTCTTAAATGTACAAATGATATTATTTGTCTCCGAAGTTACGCAATAACTCGAATGCAATGTTCGTAATCGAGTATGCCAAGTCAAAAGCGATAGCGTGTTAAACATATGAGATATAATGTATTAATTTCATTCTTGTCTGTACAAAACTCATATGTTATTATGTAACTGTATGTAAATAGCTTATATTAATATGAAACATTTGAAATCAATTTTTTTACTATAAAATTACTAATTTAACGAGTTTACTCTTAAGGAACCTTTAATATCAATCACAATCACTGTGTGTGTAATCATCACAAGTGTGATTTAAGTCTTGCATTAGTTTGATAGATGTGGTTACTGGCTCACTTATCTTACACATCTGTTCTCAAATAGATGAAACTCCTGTTCTATAAGGAGCGTTTTACAGATGAGCTGCAATGAACACCTACAATCAGGTGGACTGCATAATCTTTTGTTTCTTTAAGTTCAAAAACTTTTTATCGAAACGCAAGAATTTATTTATGCTAGACATGGGTGTAACGTATTGCTTAGGAGTATAAATGTATTTATTTGTTTATTGTCCACCAACACATGATACACAGTGATATACAAAATCTCACACAATCAATCTAGAATTCCTATGCCTACAATTGCAGATGACCACATCAAGTTAAAAGTTAAATGTTTATATAGTAACAACCCATTTAGGACATTTTATAAAGTTATAATAGATAGATATTATAATTCAAATACGACGTCAACATATTATACTGAAAATAAGAATATTCTATCATATTATTAACATATTTTATAAAGATACAATTTTACTTGTTAAGTATTTAAAATATTATTAGTCAATTTCACATTATTACATATTATAATTTAAATACAACGTCAAAATATTATTCCCAGAAATAATAATATACTATCATCTTGGTTGAACCAAGTTAAACTCACTTATAACTTGAACGGGCGTTACATTAGGCCTCGTAGCACGCCGCGTGTGTCCCCTATTGCCTTTCGAAACCAATATGATTCATTTGTGCGACCTCTTTCACTATTGCTAAATTTTTCGTGTCCCCTTTGCCGTAGATAATTCTTACGAACCGCTCTATTACACCACGATGTATAGCGTTACTTTGGCTGTAGCTTATATTTCTCTGCCGGATTTTTTCTCCCGGTCAACGGTAGCCAACAGGGCGCTCAAAGCCGATGTACAGATTTTACATTGTATTCTTGACATTTATTAAATACATGTAAATAACTTATACAGTACAACCTTAATATAACGAACCTCAATATAACGAATTCCTCTATTTAACAAATTTTTCGAAATCCCCTTGAATTGGCCATAAGAATTAACGTAAAACATACCTTTACATTACGAATTTTTTACGAACAACATTTTTAAAACGAATTCTTAACTAACAAAAAAAGTGTAAATACCTAATCTAATTAACGAATTTTATCAACTCAAAACCTCTACATAACGTTCTCACCAATATACGACTCTTAATCCCAAAATATGTGATTAAGTCGCAACAAGTTTTACGAGTAACCTCTTTATAACAAATTTTAGATCAACCTTACCTCGATGTAACAAATCTCAGTTTAACGAATTACTTGATATAACGAACATTTACTTGTCCCCTTGCGATTTATTATACCGAGGTTGCACTGTATTTAAATAACAATGCGTAATTTTGAATTGAAATAAAATAAAATGATATTGAACAAATTGTATTAATTCCAATAAAAATTAATGTACATTTTATTTTGTAACGAGTACTCAAGATTAACGATATTTAATTGCCGATATTTCGAACTAGTTGCATGGATCGTGGTCACGGCTAAACTGACATAAAAAAGTAAATCGTGAATATCCGTAACATGGTAATATAAAAAGAGACTGCGATATAATTCGTTTAAAATCATGACCAAAGTCATTTAGTGATATTAGTTTAAAATGCAAAAAAAACATTGCGTCTCCCGAAAAATAAACAGCTATGTCACAGCACATATTTCCATTACTTTAATTTACATTATAAACTCCGTGATGATATTAGTTTAAAAATTTTTTACGAATTTATATTAACACCTAACGGTCATTATCGGTCACAGACATCGTCCAACTTTCTATAATCAATTTGTAAGCTAGTTATTCAAGGCACTAAAGACTTGTTATCAATCGTAAGCGAGACAAATTAATGCATGCCACTTATTCTTACATTGATTAAGATAAGCGAAGTAATTGACTGAAGGAAATTTTAAATAATTCCACATTAATCCATATCCTATGGTAATATTAAACATTGATGTCCCATGACTAGGCAAGGTCTTCCTTCAGAGGACACGACTATAGCTCGGGTTCGTTAATCTAAACCTTACCTAATTTTCTAAATATTATAAAACAAAGTCCCCCGTCGCATCTGTGTCTGCCTGGGCTCTACTGCGTTAATAAATAAGTACGCAACTAATAATTGTAATCATTTTTCTTTTTTTTAAAGGTGGGATAACTATAGTTCGAATGGCGAGTACCACCGCCGCCATCATAATCCACCGTAAAACATTACTTATGTTTCGGTTGGACTTTGAAACGAGGCGACCATCTTAGTCTTCAGGGTTAGCAATGCATCTACGTTCGAGCTCAGATTTCGATTTTGTTTTTGGTTGTACGTAGATGTCTAGATGTCGTAGATGGGCTGCGTCTGCTTAACATCAGTTTTTTGCATGCTCGTTTGCTGCTCTTCTCACATAAAAAATCTTTGTATAGATAGATAGATAGATAATGACAATATTGCGATGTATAAAAATACGATAATAACGTGTTTCATTTTGTGTTTATCATCACTTTTACTAAAGGACGGTGTGAAAATGAAACTGTATATCTGATATATTATATTACGTAGATAGATAAAAACGATGAATGTATTCTAATTTAACTGCTAACATCACTGGCGCATAAAATTATCTGTTTAATATCGGTATAATAATAGTTTATTACTCTCTGTTTTTTTTATTTCTTTTCAATGTTTTTTTCTCTATGGTTAATAATGACCTATTTTTTCTTTGTCTATGACTCTCTTCTCTGTGAACATCACGAACGTTACTACGTCTCGTATAATTTTGTTTACAATAAATTAATTCTCGAATCGTACGTAATTTTATTGCCTAAGTTCTACATATGATTTACGTGTATTCATAAAAAAATACAAATTGTTATGGAATTTTCAAAATCTTTAGTTGTATTCATCAGACTTCCTAGTATTACCATCGCTCTTAACCCATTAGTGTCCCTCCACTGAGCACAGTTTTTCTCTCAGAACGACTTAGGCCATAGTTACTACACTTATATTAGTATTGGTAGACTTTACTCGTGATTTTTACGATGAAAAAACCAACGAGCGTGCAGGCAATCTAATGTTGAATGATCTCTGCAGCTCATGGATATCTACGTCCAATCACAAACAAGACGAAAATATTTTCTGACGTCGCGCGTAGTTCCTGCTGCTTAGGACAGCGGTGGTCGCCGCTTAAATATAGCCTGCAATCACGCCTCTCCAACCGAAACACAAAAACTGCCTCACGGCGGATTATGGCGGAATGATACCTACTCGATCGAATTTCACTTATAGATATACTCTGGCATAGATTACTATACGTCATAGTTAAATCAAGTCTGGATAACTGATTTGTATTTATCTGTCTTAGTAAAATTTAATGTTTCTGAGGTCTATTAAAGGTCTGATTTTGAATCAAAGAATCCTAAAAGGTCTTTCTACTCATTTTACAAACCATTTCATTTCTGTAGAGGTTTAAAAGATGGGTAAAACAGATTAGATTTTTCATGGTATTTTAGCTGAGTATAGGAGTAGAAACCTTTTTAGAAGGGGACCAATAAACAAATCAAACAAATTCTTAATAGATTTTTTTCTAAAAAGGAATAGATTTTTGTCATAACTACCCTCAATTAATTTGTCAGCAATCTAATAGAATAAATGTTGGCACAATGCCTAAAGTGAACGAAAGTTGAATTGTGTTCCATAATATTGATTTACTTGACTTTTAAGAAAATTTCACTTATTTTGTAACAATAAGGTCATGCTTGGTTTAGATATCAGGTAACAGTAAAAGGTTCAGGTAATTTAAGCTATTCTGCCAGAATAATATAATAAAGTTGAATAACATACATGAATTAATCAAGAGATTGCAATGTGTTTTGCATATAAAAGCCTGTGGCATATTCATTGTTATGTAATAGGCTTTATTTATGATGTAACCTGCTGGAAGGCACTTTATTGTTGTTTAGGAGATATGTTTCATTTAGCCACTGCTAAAATATATATATATATATATATATATACGTCTGGTGAATTGTAAACATATTCAACTTGAGTTTTTTAATAGTGTTAAATTTTCTTAATATGTAGAAATATATATTTGTATTTGTATAAGTGCAGAGAATTATAAAGCTATTAAATATCTATTTAAATATTTTTTGAGTTACATTTTTTTTACTATTTATTTGTTTGATAGCAGAATATGTATATTTTGAACCCTGATATAATTAAATTTAACTGAAAACATAAAGAAAACAAACACCCAGTGTGTATCAGATGAAATGTGTATCCAGAGGGAAGAAGCTTCTAGGAGACCTGTAGGAAACTTGAACAACCTGTAGGAGAGGAACCGAAGTGGATTGATGAATGAAATGTAATCCTGTTAGTGATTAAAATTGCCTGACAACCTTTAGACAGTAAGCACATATGCAGAAGGGAAAGGATGTCTGAGAAATGTCTAAGAGACATCACTCTAGATTTAACATGGATATCATATTACAATCAATAAAAATATCTACTTTTGATAAAATAATATTTAAATTTGATAAAATTTTATAAAGTGCTGTTTGAGATTAGAATTGACCTTAGGCTGCAATAACCAACTGACATCAGATAGGCTACAAATTTGTTTGGTATCTTAAGAAAAATAGAACCTTACTTAAGTCACTAGACTTTCAGGGATTCTACTAACATTCCGGGATACTTGAAGGGATCAGATTATGCCCAGTTAATTTGGGCCCAGCAGTGGGATTGTGGGAATTCTACAGTTAAGCATAGACTGTTTACTATTAAATTTGAAAAGGGCTAAACTTACTTGATCTTTTGGTTAAATACTGATTGATAAAATTCACATTTCTTTAAGTACTTTAGGATGAAATGTTAAACATAGGTTTCCTTGATATTGTCCTTTATAATTAATATGATATGATAGTACTTATAGCGCAATGAAATGTATACAATCAGGAATCATGGACTTGACTTACCTCTTCAATGTCCTTATGAAACTTGATGGGTCGCATCAAGTAGAACTGTATTGAGAAATATATAAAGTTTATCACTATAAATGCACTGTTCCACAACACGGCGTCCAGGTAGCACTCAATGCTCCAGGCCCACATGCCAGAGAAGGCGCAACCGAGGATGAGGGCTACGCGGAGCCAGATCAGTCCAGTGGTTGTGTGGGGCGCGAGGAATGAGAGCAGGAAGAACACATTCGCCACTTGGAAGAAGATGTGGTTGACTGGCCTCCACTTGGGGCAGTGGTTCAAGTACATGTCCCACATCGAAGGCCGCTCGTGAAGCGTCACGTTTACGAAGTCCCCACCGACCGGCCCCGGCAGCTTTGTGGTCCCCAGCAGCCCCATATCGTCCTCCGTAACCCCAGTCGTGACGTCACTGCCCGCGCTCGGCTCCGTCACATTCTGCAAGCCAGTCATAACACCGAACGCTAAGGCACTGAGAAACAACATAGTCCCACCCGACGCTCCCCCGGCCCACTACGCACATCGATATCTTCCCGCCGACGACGGGCATTTGCGCGCTATTGTATCCCACTGCAGCACACGGATACCCGCGGTATTTTGGGTAACATAAATATATTTACACGAAATGCGAGCTTTATTTTATTCAACTCAAAAGAAATTAACAAAACTATCCACTTGAATTAAACTGACGTGCGAAAAAGCACTTATAGAAAAACTTAACGAATGCTAATAACTTAATAGTTAATGAAAAGAACACAAATCGAAATAATGCCTTCGAGACTCAAAAATAAAATGTTAGGAAACTGTGAAGCAAACAATCGAAGCCTGCAGAATGACAGACTGACAGCAGCTATTGACATCGTTGACAGTAGTTCTTTGACATATCAAGGCCGTTTTTTATTGCATACAACAAAAGATTTTGTCCAGTCCACGGCATTGCAATTCGAAGAATATTTTATCCAAAGAAAAATATTTTAACATTATTATATATAGTACGTTTATAAACATTAAAAAGCAGTATATATGAATATACTTAATCAAAATTATAACTGTGTATTATCTTCCAAAGTATATTCTGTTTCTAATATACTTTACCTATGTAGTCTACGACTACGACTAAGCCAAAGTGTCAAGCAATGTCAACCCTTAAACAAAGTGACAGTGACATTAAAAATGGCGGTTCTAAAATTAACAAAAATAATGAAAATATTTTGAAAATTACATGTTAATCAGTTAAAAAATATGTGAGATCATACAACAGATATGGCCGTGCCTTTGGATATGTTGGTACATCCGGAACTACTGTCGAACGAGCAATTAATAGCTGTGATTCAAGAGGTATTGTATCTCACACTTAGTCTCGTGGTTTTTGCTACTGACTATTCGGTGTTGCTGAATTTTGCCTTGCTAATTATTTTATGTATTTCAGAGATACCTACGTATACCTAATGTGGAGAATATGCCTAGAGATGACCTGTTGGACTTGTTTCATAACTTCTGTGTTCCGTACGGACAGAGAAAGTACAGAGATAAAGGTCGAGGTAAAATTCTGAATAAGAATCGACAAGTGAGCCCCGAACCTTCCTCTAAGCTAAACACGAACACAATGAGCCATACAATTTTTAATAACCCAAGTAGAACAGTTTTGCACTCAGATAGTTATGAAAGGCTGAAGCCACCTCCAGACACACTCGCCGGACAAATGAAAAGGATTAAGATAACAACTTTGGCATTGCCTATCGGTGATAATAACCTTAAACGCAAGATTTCCTTTAATTTCGTGAGTATATTTAATGATTAATATATTATACAATTTATTTTCTATTTACCTGATATATTTCGGAAAATAGTTGGGCAGTCCCGAAAATAACACATATATATATATATATATATTTAAGAATACTTAACAAGTTCTAGTTTAGTGCTGCCTCCTGCAATCCTAACTCAATGAGATCAGCAGTCAAAGTATTAGGTAATTGAATGTGAAGCAGGCATAAAACATTTCATCCATATGCCATAATATTATCAAAATGGGTTTATGTGCACAATTGGTAACAACAGGACTGGTATATATCTCATACATAGAATTTCGGTCACAATTATGCGAGAGGGATGGACCATGCTACAGGGGATGTAAACCATGAAATGAATTGCTTTTGTTAAAACTATTTAAACTACTGAAACCAATAAGCCACAGCACAGCAAAACAATCACTACCAAGTGGTGAAGTACTGCACTTCAGTTACCAATATACTCTTAAGAGATGGGGCTGTTTAAAAAGCTGAATACATACGCATACGAGTGTATCATGTAGCTCACATAAGTAGGCTCAGTGAATTTATTTTTGTTATCGAATCCATCCAGGTTAATATGGAGTTCCAAAGTACTCATGGTTATGGGTCAAATAAGTATTGTAGAATTATTTGTATTAGGCCTATTTTACACATCCTTAATGTTGTATCAATTTGAGTCATATTAAAACAAAATCTCACTCGTAAGATCTATTATTTCAAAACTCAACACTGCCCCTCATCTTCTGTCGCTACACTACTTAATTTATTTTAGGGTATTTGGTGGAAAATTGAGTTAAGGAATTATGTGTATTTATGTTATGAAATTCTTTATACATTTCCAGGACAAGCCAGGTACTGATTGCCCTCCACAGAAGAAAGAGCGGAAACCTATAACATGGCCGTGAATTAAATGACTACCCGTAATGTGAGGACACAAGGTCTACAACAATGGTGTTAAGAAATATTTTTTTATACACTGTAAATTAAATAAGTGTAAAAAATTAGAAAGTTTGTAAACAAAGACTATTAAAAATTAAAGAAAGTGACATTAAGCTTGGCACCATTGAAAAGCTTTATAAGAGAAGGCCTGTTTATTAACGGAGGCCCTTTTTTTAAGTGACAGAACTGGAAAATGAGTATGCAGACCGTTTAATATTAAGTAGCCATAGCCTATCAATAAGAAAATAGTCTCAAACAGGATAGAGTCCTATCTGAAGCCATATGTTTGCTATGCTGCTTTTGAAGTCTATAATAGTTGCCTTGCAGCTCAGCGTACCTAATAATGAAACTCCAACTAAAAATAAGAGTTGCGTCAATGTGGATTATGAAAATGGCATTAGTACCTCTCCAATTAAATTATAGTTCTGTTATATGTCAAGGGTTAAAAAACTTTGTCTTAATAGCAAACTGTCCAATGCAAATGGTCCTACTCTTAGTATGCCAACTTGTCAAGTAAAATGTCCATAATAAATTGGATTATATGGACATTTTGAATCTTAAATTTGTGTGAATTGGACATATTGCATCTTGATTTTTTTTATTATTTAAATTAGTTTGAATTGATCATATTGTAAATTTGATATAGCGGGATTTGGTCATTTTGGAAATTGCACAATATATGCCTAAACCCTATCAAATGACAAGAAAAAACCTAAATCTGAACACTTGTGAGTGCTAAAAACTGTCTACCTTCTGGTCTTTTCATGTAATGTATTATAAGAATGTTGATTTTTCTGACCAAACATAATTCTTGGTGGGTATATTTTTTCTGACTGCATGAGAACCGTGTAATGCTGATATGGATGAACTGGTAGCTAAGTATTTCATAAACAATTTTAAGCTTACAGCAACGTGATTACATTTATCTGTGTAAGTTCTTGGGTACATTAATTTAAATGTAGTGTATGCGGATTATTCTAAGATTTTTTTATGTGTGAAGATTAACAAATGAGCATGCAAACCACCTAATGTTAAGTAGTTGCAGCCCTTCCAACATCCACGTCCAACGTCAAAAACGATTGAAATCGTATCTGAGCTCGTAGATACGTTGCTACTCGTGAGGATTGAGATGTTCGCCTCGCTTCAAAATTATGCGGCAACAGCACCTCTCCAACCGTAACACAAGTAATGCTTTACGGCGAATTATGAGGGCGGCGGTGGTACCTCCCCGGTCGAACTATGTTCCACCTCAATAATGACTAAATATTTTTGTGATTATGCGATTACACAATCTTATATTTCACTTTATGGTAGTATTGTAGTATGGATGGCTTTACACTCTGATTGCAATTATTTATCTCAAATGAAACTAGTTGTAGTAATGTAAATGCAGAGTAAGATGTAATATTACTTTACAAACTCCTGACTCTGCATACAGTATATCATGTTAATTCATCGCATTTATGTCATTCCTGTCTTTTGATATCCTTAACACTTTAACTGCGGAAAACACAACTGCTGTGTTTTACTACGCGTGACGCGCATGCGAATTGCACACTTGTGTACATGCAGATCTGTACGAGCTTACAAGCGAACAAGTGCTGTACGTCGGCGTTACAAGACTGCGGACGGACACAACGACTGTGCACTCATAGATGCTACACGAATGCTGCCAAACAAACAGTGTGTGAAACATCGGCGCTTCTCCATTGCAGAGATCTCCAGTCTAGTGCAGTCGTTCGCAACGCTGGCTAGTGGAAATGTAAGCTCCGCAGTCTAAGTGTTAACTCACAATTACTTTATAGCTTTATATAACTTAGTGTGTCTGTAGATGGATTGTACGTGGATTAATATCTTACTTTTAACATGTTTAAGTACATTAACAATATTTAACCATAAGTTTACACTTAAATAAGTATGTAAATTGGCGAAAGAGACCACTTAATCCAAGTGGCGTATGTAAATAAAAATTCTAAAATAATGTTAATTATATGGTCACTATTTTAGTAAATGTTGGTATATTTATGTGTAAATCATGGATTCTGGGGTACACCTTTTATGCTTATTATTTGCGGGAGATAAGTGAGATTGTTCGTTTTGAACTGCTTTGAAAATGAAGTTTTCGTAGTAAGTTTCTATTTAAAATATGGTATGATTATTTTTCAAAATTGCCAATGAATATTTACTATGTCCCGGGTTATATGGCTCGTGGTCACGGCAATAGTCAACGAATAACTTGTTCGAAATATCAGCTATCAAATATCCTTAACACTGACCACGGCGTTCAAATGAACTGACCCGATCTTATAAATATTAATAAATATTAAATCGGGTCAGCGTTGCGGGAGTTGGCACTAAACTGAAGCTGTATTCTCTACTGAATACTAGATGAGCCGACAATTCCCTGAACTATTGTATTTTTCGCATCTGTCACTAGTCTTGTAGCTCTGACGTAAACAGCACTTGTGTTCACCCGTTATCCATACAGATTTGTACGTACAACACTGGTGTGTACATACTGCGAATTTGTACGCAGCATGGAAAGTGTTAACGGGTGCCCGGTACATAGTAAAATGTATAATATCGGCGATAATATTACTTTATATTGCTTATGAAGTCTGTAATTATAGGAACTTTTGGTGATCCAGAGACTAATAGTGAAATAATCTATTGATCTCATAATATTATCTATGTATTGTCGCTTTTATTTATAATGATTAAAATATAAGTTTTAAACCAATTATTTATTGGGATTTCTTCATAATTATTGCTATATATAAATAATTAAGAATGTTTGATCCATTTACCGTGAAGTTACAGCAAATATTAATTTCTTTATTTACAAGGAGATTCTGATAATGTACTTATCAAAAACAAACAATCTAACTTAATTAAACTTATTATAAACACTTGTATTTTTTGGATTGAATATGGTCCTTGTCTAGATCAGGGGTCGGCAACCTTTAAGACAGAAGAGCCAAAAGTTGCAATTAGCAAATTTCCCTATTTTTTGAAGAGCTTCTAAAATATGTTTAAATCATTTTATATCTGTCTGTATTTTCTGATTTCAGTTCAGGCAGTTAGCTTTTGTTATGAGAAGTATACAGTACAGTGGGATATATACAGTATATAAAATAAATAGTTATACCTATGGATACATTTTTAAGGGTTTTGTCAATAAAATAATTTATGGTAGCTTGAGAGCCAATATTTCCATTGAAAGAGCCACATGTGGCTGGTGAGCCGCAAGTTGCCGACCCCTGGTCCAGACCATTCTAGAATGGTTTCTGTAAATTGTTTGTTCTGTGAATTACAAGAGAACCTAGTATGGAAAGTTTTCTTGCAATGAGCCTTGGGTGCCATAGACACATACAAAGACAAATGCGCAAGCACCCGGGCCCAGAAGAGAGATCTAAATTCATCATTCAGAAATACTTGGGACTCAAACCTGGAAACCTCTTTGCGTCTTGGTCGTCTTGATCTTGGTTACTCCTGTGCTTCGCAGGTCTTAAGAAGATGTATAGTAAATGTGTGTAACTTTTATGAACCGCTTTATGAGTGTGAGTACAGAGTGACAGTGTAAATAATTATTGTAACTAGTGGCTTAAATGAGCTTTAATGGTTTGACGGGAACACTACATTGATATGGAGATAACTAATGAAATTTATAATTATATTACATCGATTGTATTTCAATTAATTACTAGAGACCAGTGGCATAGCGTGGGTGGCGGATGCCCGGGGCGGAAGACTTACCGCCCTCTTATTTAGTTATTTCAATTTAATTAAACATTACATACATTCATCCTACAGAACTTTTCGGTAAGAACAATTAGAGTTTTTTTTCATTACACAGGTAGATTTATAATTTAAGTAATTCTCGACGAATATTAGTCATAAAAAGTCCGAGCACAAAATAAAGTATGGGGAATCCCACATCAATAGAGACGGTGTTGCAAGTCTCTAAAAATATCATTCAAAAAAGGGGATTCCCCTAATTTGACAGAATAAATAAAGAAAAATTCAGTGCTCTTTTCAATTGATTCGAATTAGTAGTTGCGTTAAAAATAAGAAATGGTTCAAATATTTACAAAATATTTTTATTTTTTATTACGAAATTTTGCTGCCTCCACTACCCTACGCTACTGCTAGCGACCTGCCCCGGCTTCCCACTAGTGCATTTACGACACCACATTACAAATCTTTGTATTTATCGGTTTTTCTCTGCTGGAATATGCATGTATTATAGCACCATATACTATATAAACCATGCTTTTAAATCATTCAGTCTATTCATGAAAAACGCATTAAAAATATATATCGCTTCTTTGCTTCAATAACGTGACAAGTTTGAAACCTCAAGTTTTTTTATTTTATTTGATAATTGAAATCTC
>DWON01003211.1:0-18510 GCA_018251015.1 Phocides pigmalion okeechobee
CGCAGATGCGTTCCTACTCTTGAGGACTAAGATGGTCGCCTCCAATAATGTCTATCCGGCAACCACACCTCCCCAACTGAAACACAATACATGAAGAACATGGTGCTTTACGGCGGGTTATGAGGGTGACGGTGGTACCGCCCCGGGCGAGCTCTAACGGCTCTACCACCTTTTATCGCATTTCTGTAGAAAGGTGTAGTTGCCGGCTCACTTACAAATGAGGTGACTATCACAGTCGTCAAGAGTAGTAACACATCTGTATACTACGTTAGACAGGATTTTGCTGCAGAGTCCGTTTAACATTACAGTTTTAAGCAATATTGTTAACTTACGTATTGCTCTAAAGTTTATTGCAGGCGTATAAGCTTATGTACCGCGGCCAATGGCATGCATTATCGCTAGTAACATGAGCAAAGCTGTAGTAATTTATACATAAAACGAATAAATCTATTAATAAGCATCCTTTGTGTTAGAAAATGTACTTAGATACCATGTTAATTAGCTATGATGCGAGTGTATTCCTACGCGGGTAATTCATTATGTTAATATTTGTAATAACCTTTACACAGGCCACTCCAGTCGTATGGGCCAAAACGTTAAACGGATAAACATGTCACCGAGTCATCAGAGATTAGGACGTGTTTCCACGTTCACGAGTTGCTAGTGAAGAAGGATAAGTAAGAATGTAGTTTGACAGGTACCAGAATTATTTTGATGAGGGAGATATCAATGTCACTCGAGTAATCCGCCGTGAAGCAACTTGTGTAATTCTGGTGAACCGTTATAAGCTACACTTAGCGAGGTGACGTCGTTTTCTGAAGTCAGAATCCACCCGATGGTATGCCATTATCCATGGACATTCCTTAACATTTCAAAACAAATTTCAGTCTTACATGAAGTTGATTGGAGATTTCTTTCTCGAAAACTAAGTTGCCTTCCATATGTTTGAACCGCCAGCTACAATGCACAAATTGCTTTACGCTAAAAATTGTGCTACGGTAACTCCCCTGTCGCTTCGTTAAAGTTCGATCACCTTGCTTCCTTCCTTTACGTAACCTTTATTTATTCCCAATTCGAGCCCTTTTCGTCTGTCGCAAACCCAAACGCAGTTTGACAAGTCAGTATATCAGCTAGTAGTCGATAAATTGCACGCTCGACGAATAACAAGTATCCCGACCCAACGTCAGCCCTCACATAAATTAAATTTATAATCAACTCCCCTCCCCCGAAATGAAATTAAATTATACCTGCCACTGGTAACTTTGGCAAAACATTTATATTTCCTCCTTGAAAAACGTATTTCATAAGCTCCATTTCACTGCTTCCAAAGAGGGGAACTCACTTTGTCACTGCATTATGAAAACGGTTCTAAGACACTTCGGTTTCAAGCGTATTTATATGGCATACTTAATTAAACAGCCCACCGCATTATTAAAATCATCCAGTGAATAATTTAATAATTTATTTGTATTGTGGTAAAGCATTAAACGTTGCAATTTTGATTAATACTTGTCTAACGGGTCGCCCAGATTGGTAAAATACAGTTGAAAGATATTATATGGTTTCAAATTAGTAAAAGTTGCTGGGGTTCATTGGACGCAGGCCCACAATATCGGTCGCGTCGGATGGGGGAGGCCTTTGTACAACAGTGGACGTTAAAAGGCTGAGATGATGATGATGATGAAAGTAGTAAGCTAAGACTTTTTATAAAACACTATCAATGGTATTCAATAATTTGGACCGGATCAATGACAAGATTTGCAACAAAGAAACGTTAAACGACTGATGTTAAATCTTGAGGAACTGTGCACCTTCTATTACAATTTCACACAGAACAGAATTGAAACTCTTCCTCAGGAGACAAAAGTTGAGCTGTAACCAATTTAGTACATCTATATAGTATTAGTTCGTCCGCGTTATCACACTTGCAACAAAACTATTATTTATGTAACTTACACAATAGTTATAACTTATACAGTATTTATACAGGACACAACTAAGTACTATTCAGTCAAATTTAAAATTATAAAATTCTGTGTGAATAGTAACACACTTTAAAATAAAGTATTTGAAATGAAATTTGAATTTTCCACTGAATATAGTAAAATTACCATAATATTAGTAAATTAATACATTAATACTTGGCAAAGGAATATTTTCATATAATAATAGTGACGTTGAAAAAAATGTGTAGGGGATAGTAACATAGACTTCATAATAAAGACGCGTGAAGTTGCCATTGAAGATTATAAATTGAACTAAAATATGCTATAAATATTTCACGGTACAAATTATGCTAATTAACTCCCGTGCTTGGCACACACCAAACTTTAATACTAATAACGGTAATATTGGAGATATTATGTAGTGGCTAGTAGCACACACTTCATAATAACATCGCGTGAAGTTACCTTTGAATATTTTAAAGCGTCCTAAAATTTACTATAAATATTTTACACTACAAATTACACTAATAAACTACCCGTGCTTGGCAAAGTAACACACTTTAATACTGATAACGTGACGTTAGAACCAGTATACAGCGGACGGTTACACACACTTCATAATAATATCGCGGGAAGTTGCCTTTGAATATTTTAAACAACAATGTAGAGAAAATATTTTTAGAACATCTTACAATTTTTATTTAAACGTTACTTGACCGGTATTTGTAAACATAATTCAGATCAATGACGAATTTCTCTATAATCTTTCATTCCCTTTTCAACAAACCCTATCAGTCTTCAACTAGATAATACATATGTGAAAATTCGTATATTCTAAACCCTTTAAGTTCCTTGGTTGTATATTATTCATTTTAGAATTCTAAGTAGATACATATCTGTATGTAACATTGCAACAAACAATATTTTTAATAAAAAGTTTTAAATTATTCTTTAGTTATACAAGGTTAGAACCTTTTAATATTTACAAATTTGATAGACGTTGAAAAGATAGGAATAGCGTGTAAGTACTCAATTGTAAAATTATTTTTATAAGTAAGATGGTAAGTGTTAAAATGTTTAAATAAGGTTTGAAATACAATATATATACCTAAGACATAAGAGAATAAATAAAAATAGAATAGATGAAATTGTAATTTCCCAAGCGAGATATGTGTGATTCTGTTGTAGGTTTTATTATTTTGCGTTCCGTTACTCGACTTCATATTTCATATTCCAATTTGATATTTAATATGCTGAAACCAGAACCAGAAGTTTGTTACCAGAACTCAATAAGAGTTGTCTTGATTTTTCTTTTGATTTAATGATGAATTTTGTGAAAAGGTAAACATAATTGTTTAAAAACGTACATATTTGTGTACTATAAGACTTTAATATAATCATTTTCATAAAAATATTTAGAATTCTTCTAGTAGCTGAGAAATATGCGTATCAAATTCATAAGAAAGAAAATTAAAATTCATACAATATTTAAGAGTTAAAATAAGGTACACGAAGTTATTGTAAGTGTTTTAAAAATTTTAAATATGCTAACTCGCAAGAGAATACTTAAGGGAGACTGCAGACTGTAATGGCGGTGATATTGAGCCATCATACTCTTTTTTAAATATCAAAAGTTGAAATTTTTAATTAAAAGACTCTTTGCGTGCTTCGAAACGACTCCAATTAAAACTATGTCTTCGTTCGTTGAAGAGAACATAAAAGAGTCGAGAGGTCGGCAAAAAGTGGAATAATTGCTCTACTTGTACCCACTGTTTAATTACTATGGCCTGTCAATTTGAATATGTAATTATTACTCCGCTTAAAATGTGGCTTTTAAAGGCTTTGTGAATGAGTATTGTTATGTTTGAAGATGTACTTACTTATTTGACGTGTTTATAGGCTTGTCAAAAAAGTGGTTTTTACGTTAAATAAATTTTCATGAAGTGGACGCTGATTATGGTTTTTTTGGGCTGATAATAATACGTAGATAATTGTATATTTTATTGTTACAATCAAAACGCTTAGTAAAATATCACAAAACAACTTTATTGGGATAATTAAAATACTGATTAGATATTATTATCTATTCAATTTTCTTATTGTATAGAAATAGCAAATTAACACTTAGTCCACCAGATGGCAGCAGTCACTGTTGCATAAAAGATTTGTCATCGATCTCAAATAGGATTGAAAACATACCACAAAACTATAGTTATACTACCTAGATAGGTACTACCGACGGGGATGTACCATCTTACTCTCATAATTCGCCGTGAAGCAAATCTTGTACTTTGGTCGGATAGGTACGCTTTTTGGCTACACATACATATAAAATAGCAATACACCTGGCCGTGAAGTCTGACGACGGAGTTAGAAATCCAAATGTCAGTGTAGTGTTCGTTATGCATAGTTTAACACAAGTTGATATCAAGATATATGTAGGTATAATAGGTACGTATGTTAATAGATCTCATAAGTAAATATATCTCCTTCACTGACTTCAAACTAGACTATAATTTGAATTAACTGTTTGATATTCTTGTTATTAGGTTATGTTTCGGAAGTTGAAACACGAATGATTTTACTATCCGTAAAATCTAGTAGACATAATGTTAATATAAATTTATGATTCTTACCAGAATTATTCCCGAAACTCATTTGTGCTTGTTACTTCACAACGGACTATTTCTCTAAACAAAGGCGCGAGTCGGGTGTTCATTACTTGGGCGACAAAGCGTTGGCAACTGTTACAACCTCATCTGAACGAGTCGCACCCAATCAATGTATACTCTTTGTTTTATCCTTGTTCTTTGTTGGGACACTTTCTTACGTTTCGGTGGAAAAGTTCATAAAATAAATCCTCTTTCTACACAACTTTGGTTATTCAGATACACTAAACAAATTAACTTTAGTATTCATTGAATTTAATTTATTTGTTAACTCATGCAAATGCTTGTTTCTGTCTCCGTCGATATATCTATTTGTGACTTGCAAACGAATAGATAATTTGAATGCATTTTTCTGTTCGAAAGAGGTTTCATTGCGATGGTTTTTAGAATTCTTTTGATAAAAATTTGTTTAGTCATATGAAAATTGTCATCTGTTTTTCAAGATATCGTAGAAATTAGAGTAGGTTTTTATACGCCCACTTCAGCGATCGAAATGAAATTTGATACATGAAACAAATCTGATACCACTGCATTAGTATGACCTGATGAAGAACCAGGACTTTCTGGAAAGTAGGGACAACTACTTACAGTAGACGTATCGTGTTAAGGCTCGATGTATTCTTGATGAGTATATAACTATTAAACATATTATGACTTTAACGAAGGCATAGTGATGGAGCTAAAATAAATTTAGATTCATTGTGTACTTAGTACATATTGTATATTTTATACACAAACTTTATGAAAACACATTTTCGACAAAGATTGAATCAAATTTTGGACATAACCGTTTCCATTGAGTTCCATCCTGTTAAAACATATTTACATGATGCTAGTTTAATATTTGTATACCTGAAAATACATATTAAAGATATTTTATGCGTACATAAAAATTAGGATTCTTTTTTCGTTATTGTTAGTGTAAATAAAACATTTCGAGACTTGGCTGTAACTTATTGAGCCTCGAATACTACCGTATGAAATATTTTGCTAAAAAAGAAAGAAAAAAATTGTCTTATTATAATAACGAATAAAAGCCGTTGTTAAAGTTCACATGGTTATTTGTACGATGTCGTAATATTTTTATTTACTGCCTTGCCTTACTTTTATATTTTGTTAAAATGTTGAACTTAATAAACTAAATACTTCATTATTATGATTATAATATGACGATATCTAATACTGTCTGTTAAGAAGCTGAGAATAAGAAGTAAAGAAAAAAATACAGATAACAGTTGAATAACGATTTATCGATGGTTCATATAAGAATAAATTTAAAAATTAAATTTAAATTGATCTTTTATTATATATTGCAGCTAACGAATATTAGTGATCTGATTAAGAAATTCTGGTTTGGAGCAAAGCGAAATGAAGCTTCATCATACATTTTGTATAAAAAGACTGTATTTTTGGAATACACTTACTATTAAAATGTTATATGAGGCTGAATAAATCTGTTCGTTATATACAGAAAATAACAAAGAAAGTCTGAATCAAAACCACTTTTTCTAATTTTGAAATAGGTTACTATAATTCTTGAGGGGCGATATATGACACAAGAACATTTTTGCATACGGATTTTTGACTTCTTTTGAAAACAAAGATAAGAAATTTTAAGACGACAACTGTTCCAAATATTTAACATACTGGTTTGTGTTGACAACACGTGAGGCTATCTTAAAGAAATCTTGAAGTAGTGTATACAAAGCAAGAATCGCACAAGAGTTGTTGAGCCCTAGAATAGAAAATTTATACTTCTCTATAAGCGTCATTTATGTAAAAGCTATATGATTTTGATTTTAATCTAATATTATCGTGAAATTTATAAATTTTTACTTTGTACCGGGTACTTACTAAGTGACTTTGATTTTTATTTAACGAAAGTAGCAAACGAGCATGTCTATCTCTTATTAAGTAGTTCGAGTAATCTTTTTTGGTAGTTAAATAGCATGCAGCTTGTTTGACGGTAAGTTATCTCTGTCTTCCCTGGACTTTCGTAACAGAATCCATTTATAAAAGAAGTCCCAGTATTAGTGTTTTATGGATTAAAAGAGCCACTTCATTTGTAAGTAAATGGGCAACCAAAAACTATTTCAAACAATTTGTCCCAAGTTTGATTGACGCCACCAGTAACAAGAAGGTTGGTTCATATCTCGCGCAAAGAATTGCGATCGCTATTCAACGCGGGAATACGGCTAGCGTTCTTGGCACCATCCCTCATGGGTACGGACTCCCTTTAGATTGTATAGGTTAGGTTTTTATTTTATTATGATTTAAGGTATTCATTATTGTAATTATGGATTGAATGACTTTTTGTATTTTGCTCCTCTAGATGTTTTTTTAATTACATTTTTTTGTCATTAAGCATTTCTCAATCGTAGAAACATCTTTGCAAATGATTCCTCTCTTCTATACGCAAATTCAGGTACAAGTGGACCTTCCCGCCTTCTTTGTTTTATTCTGAAATAATCTTATAGAAAAGAATTTTAGATACCGAATAATTTTAACAATTTAGAATTTTGAGATCATGCCAATATTGAGCTTCATTCAATAATTGTTTTGTGTAACAAAATCAAAGTAGCCATCTTGAATCATTGTAAAGTAAGTTATTTAAGAAATGCTTCAAATGTTCATAAAAGAGTTTGTTTTAAACTCAACTAACCCTAAAATAATTTCAATTACTATTTAGTACTAGTCGTAGGTAATTGACAGGCTACCTGCTCGTGGCATTACCTGTGTTTGACCCCTTTCGCGGTTGTTGCAGCACATATTATGCCCTTTTTTCTCTTTTTATTATCGTTTCTTTTTTATTAATATTATATTTTTCTTTAGTTAATACTGTTTTGTATTTAGTATTTATGATTATTTGTGTTGAAATTAGCCGGAATAAAGTTTTTCTTTCTTTATTTCTATTTAATGATAAAGTGAATAGCTGAAATGAGTATGTAAGATTTTCCTGTTGGTATCATTTAGCAGCCCCAGAATAAAAATGGGACAAAACCCCAAACAAAAAGCTCCACATTTTGACGATTAAGCACAAAGACAGCACGCGTTTGTTTTACTACCCTTATCTATTCGGTCCTCACTTTGTTCGTCATACGGGGCCAGGGGATGAGCTTCCTTATCTAAATATATGCTGCGTCCGTGTTTGTCCTTTGACGACCGACGATCGTGGACGTGTTTGCACGGGTGAGGAAACATATGGTCAAATTATGAAGGTTTTGCACACTTGCATTTTTTGACAACGGATTAGTATTCGATAATATGTCATGTAAGCATTTGCTGTACGATTCAGATCCAGATGGGCCCAATCACCATACCGCTACAACAATTTCCAACGCTTAGAAGCAGTTAAGTCACAATGGTTTATGTTTGTGCACTCACCTACATAATAAGATGACCGATTTAGCCTCAGAAGAAGCATCTACTTAAACTTCAGATATCATTATATTATAGAAATAATTTATATTAGTTTTGACTTTGAAGAAGATCATTGACACAAAATTATTAAACGTATCTGGTGCATTGCTAGATAGAGCTTGGTCTTAGTCGTTATCATTATGAAAGGAGAACATTATCTCTTTCTCTTTCAGCAGTAGAAAAAGAACATTAAGAATTAATTACACTGTATTATAAAATCAGGATTTTAGTGAGCAATAAAAATGTAGCTTGATAATTACTCGTATGAACTTTTCAAGATGGTAGAAGTACTGTTCGACTTGGGTGTTACTACGGCCGCTCTCATAATCCACCGTAAATCATTACTTGTATTTCGGTTGAAAAGGTGTGGTAGCCGACTGTAAAGCGACTATCTCAGTCTTCAGGATTGACAACGCAACTATGCACGACGGTAGGCAGGCCCTGTTTGATATTTATGTTCACATTTTTTTCTTATCTACTTGTTATTATAATAATATTGATTTATAAAATTTTAAACCTGAAGCGCATATTTTTATATAAAATATCAAAGGGAAAAGTACCAAGCTACCATGAATTGATAGAAACTCGTTCAGTTTCCCGCAGGTTGCGAGTGTAATACGAATGCAATTTTAGTAAATCCGCAAGTACGAAACGGATCCAATCCAATACAACGACGATGCTCCCTTTGAGCGTAGTATTTGTGGAAAAACGACAAAATCCTTTAAAAAACTTTAATGATATCGCTTTATTTACGTTAACAATTTGTAATACTCAAATAAGAAAAATGTAATTCAAATTAATTAAACAGTATGGATCTCGGATGCGTTTAGTGGGTTTAAATGTAGATTTTAAGATTGAAATTTATGTTAATCTGGTTCCCGATCGGTCCTTACGCGAGTCTATTTAAAATTTAAATGTAACGTAAGTAGATTGAAATGAAATCATTGGTGAGGTAAATTTTAATGAGACGGCTGATAGCTTGAAATTAAATTTAAACAAACATCTTCGATTAGGATGATGCGGTTGCCGACTATGTTTATGTAGTAGTGAGGTGACTTTCTCAGTTCTCACGAGTAGCAACGCGTTTAGCTACGAACTTAGATAGGACTTTAGGAATGTTTAAGGTTGTATGTTGTATACAGATATGATCAAATTGTAAGGGTTCCATTTTTATCAATTTGGCTAGGGAACTCTCAATAGTGTATCTTTGAAGTATCTGTAAAATTTAATTACTTAACTTTACACAAAAATGTAGTTAAATATTGCATAGCTTTGTTCAAAATGAAGTTATTAAAATAGCAGCTCATATAATAGAAAATGTTCTTACAATTTAAAACCCTATTTCCATCTTCACTGTAAATAATATAAGCGTATATGTGAAATATGAAAATTTTAATATCCCCGAGACGCGAAACTCGTCTTCTTAAAAGGTCGGCTCTTCAATATTTTATGAACACTTAGAAACAAATTATATTTTTTGGCTTTATGAAATGTGAGATAGTAGCGGATCGGTTTGACTTCCCGAAATCGAATACTTAGTCATATTATTGGTATGATTTTACTGGTTAAATTTATTAATACCACATTCATGAAATTACTTTATGACTTCGACTATTTATAACAAAGTGAAGTAGCCACATAGTAGTCCACATACGACTTTTAATAGGACTGAAGTCCTCTCTGAAGTTGTACGTGGATGATTGCTATTATTTACTATAGCAATGTTCTAAATCAGACTATGGTCATAAGGAATGGAACGACAGTCAAATCACCTTATTCGCGGAATATACGTTCCACAAATATACCGCAAATACAGAAACCGCGAATATTGAATGGTAATTAGTATAGAACAATATATATCGTTAATAAAAACACCTAATCTGTTTGTGTTTTCCAATTGCATCCGCGAATAATGAAAATGCGAATAAGGAAACCGTGAAAAGGAACTTTTACTGTATAGATTTATTGCTTATGACCATAGTCCCCTACTTAGTTACTCCTGCGAAAACTTTTCAACAAACATCGAATATTTGACAGGACTCTTAGCTGAGATTGTCAATCATCAATCCAATAAATAATTAAATTTCGTGATTATTAATACGTAGTATAATATCCTATGAGGAGTGCACTACTGTCGTCTGTCATAAGTCAGACGTATATATAAATAATAGATAACTTACTATCTTGAATATGTAAGGCTGATTCCAGCTTATGTTGCCATCACTCTAGCTATCCAGTCGCTACTCAAATATGCCATTTGCATTTTAGTGTGAAAATCCTGTACATACAGTGTCATTCACTTGCACTGACTCATAACTACTATCACATCTTAGGGCATATAATTTAATTGGCCCTGAATATTTAGTACTTTAATCTATTATGCTGAATTGATGAAGTATGATTGAATAATTTTCTCTTATTGTACGGTTTTGTTGCCCGGTATTGAAGTATTCGCTATGGAATTATCACCATATTCTAATTATTTTAAACTAAGCTTATCTAGCGATTTAGTTCGCTCTAAGGTCGATATTACAGCATATTTCAATAAATCATGCCGCTGTGTTTTTAATCTATATTTGTTTAAAGCACAACTATAAAAAATCATATAAATTATGTTCGTCTATTTTACCCGCTTGCATACTAACTTTTAACTCCCTTAGGGGTAGTTTCCAAAAATCTATTCTTAGTGGTCATAAAGAATCCATCAGATTTTTACAATCTGATAATTTCGAAAATTTTGTCATTTTAGATTCAGCGCTTTCGGCTGTGCGTTGATCTGGGCTATTCAGATACGTTTCTCTTTTTTATATTTTGATAAAAGATTATCTAAGAAGCTAAAAAAAGTTTTTGCTTCCTTATTTATGGGAGATCACTGAATTAAATATATCCGAGATTATACTCAATCGACCTTATATGTGTCACAAGGCACGTTCGGCCTGATCGCCTAATCGACGGTACACGACTATCCCATTTGCATTTCGTCGCTAGCGACCTCTGCATTTGGTGAATTCTGAGATTCACTCACACGTGATAACTGTCGCATTTCAAGCACGTTTAACTGAATAGCATCACAATACGTTGCCAAGTATTTAGGGTAATTTCGTGTGTTGTTATAACAATGTTTAATGCTCTGTGCATTTCTGGGATCGTATTAAATTTTCTGTATGGCGATGAAATGAGATTATTTTAATATAAGATTATGGAAGTACACAATGGAAAAGGTTGAGATAGTTCGGATCCCCTGAGCGGTACATACACAACAAGAAAAAAAAATCGGAACAATGACATTTTGTATCCGTTGCTTCCACTTCAATAATTGTGTTATCTCCGGTTGATTAAGATAGAAGTTTAATTTTTTTCCGTTTTCTATGCAAATTTCGGGGAAAACCAGTTTAATATTTGTATATTTTTCAACCTTTGAATCCGTAACAAAGCTGTAACTATGCCCATGCGAACGTTAATGTACGTAATTTTTTCTTTAAAACGTCTGTAAGACCCACATTCGTTACATAATTAATGATTAACGGATTAGAACATTTTCCTCACATTGAGATATAAATATTTTTTACAACACCATTTTTGTTGAGAGATTTGGTGACACATGCGAATTATGATCCAACTGATGTGACCTAACGTCCTCAAGGAACACTTATCCAGCTGAAATGTGTGAATTAGCATTTTCCATTATTTGTTCTTATAGCACAGTAAGGTCAATAATAGTAAATTTATTTCATAAAACAGTACCACGCAGTATTGTATATAATTTGTTTACTGAACAACATTTTAACAGACAAATGAAGGGCCGGACAAATGAATGATCATAAGGTTTCTCCTTTCCCTTTTACGCAGGACAAAGCCTCAAAAATATACGGGTTGAATGTAGAACCCTATCTATCCATTTGCTTTGAAGCAGAAAACATACTGAAGAGATTTTAAAAGGATAAAATGAAGTGATTTCGAGCTGGTGGAACAATGCAACGAATGCGAGGCTGTCGGCTGCTCTTTCTCTTCTACAGAATTCTTTTATGTTATGTGCGGGTCACTTTACTTTCTTTTCTAAAAGACGAGACAAGACGAGTAACTTTATTGGCCAGGAAAAGGATTTCCATTTAAGCGATTAATTTTCTTTTTCTGATAGATTTTGTATAACATGGTTTATAATTTACAATTTGTGCAACATAAACTTTTTATTATTCAAATTATGTAATAAAAATGTAATATTTTCTCATTACAAATTACTTCATTTATATCTGTTACGTACTTACTTGTACCTAATACTTATTAATTTGTATCTTTTGCGTCATAGTGCTGTGTTTTGAAATTACTAATCTATTAATAAATAATAACGAATTTAGGACGTGAAGGTGCAATGTACGTGGACCAAAAATAATCCATCTACCAAACACCATAACACCAATGGTACTCACGTTAGTTGACTGGTCTAGCTCATAAGTCGTTCAAATCTAGTCTTTAGGAGTGTCAACGCATCTCTTACTAGTCTCTTATGTCTCCACTTATATCTAGCGAACGATTGGTTTTCTTTTACGGCACAATATGAAAATAATTTATTAAATTTCAAAATAATTTGAGTCATATTTGTTGGAGTTCCATCGTTGCCAAGATTGGCATATTCCACACGGTCTTATTCCCAAAACATATTTTAATAACGAAACGTTTTCTTCAAACGAACCGTTTTCTAAGAATTTGCTCCCTCACAGCGATGTTATTGTCGTGATACAAGATGTTGAATGTCAATTTAATACATATTTAGCTTAAAAAGACGTTACGGTTCGCACGTATGCAGAATAACGAGTAGGGTCCCACCCCACCGCGATCGCCCTTTTGCGAAATAATATATTATTATGTTTCGAGATAGGTCGTTTATTTTTAAATTGAAATAACGTTCCGTTTGATATGTACCTATTTTCAGTGTAATGAAATTCCAAGAGAAATGTACAAATATGTGGATAGGTAAGCAAATGTAAGGATTGTTTTAGGATATTCATCATAATTATTCAAATACATATGAAATTTATTTATATTTGCGATAATGAAAATCATATAACTTATTATAATAAAAACGTAACCTAAACAATGTAAAGAGAGTCCGTGCTCATGTGGTTTGGTTCTAATGCAGCGAGCGTTCTTGGAACCATGCCTCATGGGCACGGACTCCACTCAGATTCATCAAATTGGTTTTATCTTTTAATATTAGAAAAAACTAGTATTTTCTGTTTAAATTGTTACCTTTCAAATAATTTTCAAATAACCTATTAAATATTGTATAAATTTTTAAATGTTTTCACTTTTTTAATTACTTCTTAGTTTTTCAAGAAAATATGCGTAGTGATTTAAAATCATTGCTTCCTCATAAACATAAAATCTTTGTTTTTATATTTATGAGGAAGGTTATAATGGGTCCCAGTGAGGATTTGCAAACAAACAATACTAAAAATGATCCAAGTCTTACCACTTATTCTTTACTCTGTCCGCTATATTATATTCAAAATGTGTACAGTACATGTACGATGTATGAATACAAAGACCATCGCCGTGGAATATTTTAATAGGTAAGTGTAAAGGTAACTGTAATATTTTAAGGTGGGAGAACTATAGTTCAATTGGGGAGGTACCACCGCCGTACTCATAATCAACCGTAAAGCATTACTTGTGTTTCTGTTGGAGAGATGCGGTTGCCGGCTACACTTTGATGTGAGGCGGCCATCTTAGTCCTCAGGAGTAGCAACGTATCTACATTGGAGCTCAGATAGGATTTCAGACATGTTTGTGATCGTACGTGGAAGTCTATAGCCTGCGACAACTGAACATCAGGTGGTTTGCATGTTCGTTTGCTTCTCTTTTAATATAAAAAATACCTTTAGTAAATGATTATAATCGCGAGCATAAAAGTGCGATTAATATTTAATTCTATCAATACAATCAAACATAATAATATTTTCACAACCAACGAAAATTTCTTTGCTACTAACAAGAAAAAGTTATATTTTCTATTTCATCCATAAGTGGCGGTCCTTTAATCTTCTTATCTATCGTTCCCTTTGTTTTGAAGTGTTCTAGGGTTCGGTGAAGCTTTGTAAGGAGGTCCAGGGGTTGATAATCTATATCAGTTTGTGTGCGAAGGGAGGATTGTTAAGATTTATATCTATATGTGAGGAAATCTGAACGTGTGCGCGATTGAATACAGTGTATTGCCATCGATCTCGCTAACAATCACTACTTATATTTCTTTGTTATTTTGAAAGTAGGTGTGGCTCTTGTTTTCCATACAGCGTGGAAATAACGAAAGAAATAACATAGTGACTTACCCTACTGCAAGCTCGCTTACTACTTCCATTTATTATATAAAACATTTCTCAAGATAATAAATGCTAATATTAACATTCTGATTATCACAGTTTTTGATTTTACTATATAACGGGAAATCACGATTAACGCTTAATTGTCAATATTTCGAAGCATTTCCTTGACTCATAGTCACGACTAAACTGTTTAGTCGTAACCACGAGTCATGCAGCTGACAAAATTGTATAAAAAATCGTATAGTTTTTGATATATTGTAAATAAATGAGAAAATGTCTTAAACCCTACAAACCGTTGTTTTGAAAAACGACGTATGTACAAGTACCTAATTCATTTTCAATGGAAGGTCTACGAGGTCACTTGTAAGTCTGCTCGTAATAAATTCTAAATTAAACTAAGGGTTCATCCAAGGTCGACTGCGGTTGACACTTTAGAAGAGCTGAAATGTAATATTACGTACGCGTTTCCCTTGATATGTGTGTTTGAAAATGGGTACTCCACATACAAGGCGCGCGTTATAAGAAAGTTCTATTTCGTATTACTGAGGCTACAAAGGGATTTCAATCTGTTTATATGAAAAAATGTAGTACTTTTATTGTGAGAAGAGTATTAAATAAGCATGTAGATTATCTGATTCTGTGTGGTCCTAGACCTAATCTACTATCCACATTTAATAGTACTGTTAGCTGTTGCGGGAGAGGAAATTGGAAGAGATATAAATTGGAAGAGTCCAAATATTAAAAGCTATTTTTTTAACCGTAATTATAGCCTGGTATTTTTTTACAATATACATTATGATGATTATTATGACAGATTTACTCACAAAAACGTAAAAAGTAAGTTCTCCATATAAGACACGTGTCTTTTATATATTTTTCAGCTTGATTTTAGTGCAAATTGTAAAGTTAAATAATAATTAGCAAATGTTTATTGTGAATTCGGCTTACGCTGTGGTTTCCAAACTTATAAAGAAAATAATAAAATGTTGGTATTTAAATATCGACATAACATAAATAAGTAAATATCTACATTGTGTGATGTAATGGAACGTCCATTCGTGAGTCCTTTACGAAGTTGGCCTATTGTTAAACTTTATCTTGAATTTATGAATAACATAAATTATAAACAAAACTAATAAAGTAAAGTTATATCATTATTATAGGATGCTATGTCTTTTCTCCTACAACGATTGTATTTGAACTAATCGAATCGAAGTTTCATTAAATAAAGCCATCAAAAATCTTTTGGACGGTTACTCACACGTAAAACACTTTAAGTACAAGATACACACGAACAGACATATACACACTTTTATGTTCTCACCATCCATATACAGTAAAGCTTGTGGAATTCTAAGAAAAAAGCCGTTTTAAAAGAAAATTTTCTCTCGAGCGTGACAAATGCCACAATGATGCGCCATTTTGAGATTTCCCTCCAGAGAAGGCATCAAGTTTGAAGTAAATCTGGGATATCTCCAGTAATGTCTCCCCTGACGTTTTCTCCGAACTCGCTGACCGTAAAATTGTAAAAACTACGATAAATCTTCCAGTTTACTTTAGCCTATCGGGAGATGCGGTCAATACAGTGAATAATATCAGTCTGTAGTACCTATACATATTTGTACATTGCTATATAGAAAGTATTCGCATAAGCAGAAAGTCTCTGTTTGGCCAACAATTTCGAGTCTTTTTACATTTCGGAAATTATGTTTTATTAATGTGTGTGTGAACTTCAATATTTGTATATCCATCCAAACCTATTCCGTGGAGAATAAAATGAATAGATTTTTAGACAATTAAAAACAAACAGTTATAAATAATTTGATACATTTAATAGTAAATTGTTTTTCGTATTATGATTTAATCCATTTTGATTTATTATAATATAATTAAGTATACTCATAAATATACTTATTTTTTTTTATTTATTTTTTTATTTTGGACACAAACAGTCATCTTAAATTACGTATTTTACAAGAACTATATTTAGATTATAGACATTGAGTGCCAACAATCACTTATATAATACAATGTTTATATGTGATCTTGATACAACAAGACAAGTGATACTAAGAAATTCAGTTTTGTTCGGTTCTAGTGCGTTTAAGCATCTGGTACGAATGGATTAGATTAACAAAGTTTTGTATTTTGTTGTATTATTTATAATAGATTAATTTTTTTTCAAATAGGAAATGCGTAATTTCAGCTTTAAATTTACCAATAGGAGTGCAAAAAGGGTAGATGTGATTGATGTCCTTGTTGTAGATAGCCAAACAACGATTGAAAAATGAGTTTCATGTGTACTTAGTACTATATTTTATACTTATGTAAAGATCTAGTCTCCGGGAGGAAATATACTGTTTCAATCATCGCCATATTAGTATTTATGGGTAAATTTCAACTGAAAATTGCGACAAACGCGGCGGGGTTATCTTTTGCATTATCTTTATATTTTGTACAGTTACACTCAGTTTTATACGGATAAATAGCCTACATCTCGGTGGTGTCTATTTCTAACGTATTGTTTGTAATATTTGCCAACACCATACATATCATACCTATAAGCTAATCATGCTAGCATTTTAACAGCCTATAAGTATCTTTTCACATATCAAGCCTAGGCAACAGATGCCAAGATGCAAAAAGTATAATTTTTATGGGTTTATGTAATATATGCAACCTATGCTATCAAAATAAATGTCGTGTGTTTAAAATATAGTAAAATCAGTAAAATTGACAAAGACTGCTTTTAGGTTCAGAAAGGTCCCGTAAACGAGATTTATGATTACCCAATTACGATTAATCCGGTTATTATTATCGGATTAACCTTCGATATTTTGGAATAATCAATTTCGAAAGACTAAAGTTTTTGTAATGAAATAGGGTTATTTTTTGTGAATGTTTACGATTTTTGGTAATCGAAATCGGAAAAACTTAAATATACCTAAGCTATTTTATAATTTCCTGTTGGTTATATTGCAAAAAAGTACTCGCCTTATTTACAACAAATGAAAATTGTTAAAGACCGACTGAAATTAAAAGAACGAATTCAATTCTCGAAATCACCTGATATCTAACACCTCTTTTAACTTTAACGGAGCAGCTTTTGTTAATTACTCGGTTAAGTATCAGCCTTTACATTAATTTCGCGTTTTGCAATATCAAAGGTTTACTTAGCGTAAGATTGGGTTACAAAGACGGTGTTTCTTTACGATTCCGTCGACATAATTGAAAGTTACCCAATCGCTTCGAATATTAGTTAGCGAAACTTTTTAATGAAAGAGGCCCTGGTCGAAAAATACTTCAAACCTCAAACATGCAAAGCTGTAGAACTACGAGACTGGAATAATGCCTGGGACAGAAAAAGTTTTACGCTTTGAACCCTAGCGAGGGTAAGTGTTTTGCATTTCGACCCACGCAACCTGCATACCAATGCGTAAAAGGATTGATGTTTGCACAAAGTTACACAAAAAATCCAACGCGCAACCTTATTATGCTTACTTTAACGTAAAAAGTGAGTTGCGGAGCTCTCAATGTTATAACTACATTGACTTAAAAGGTGAAAGTGCCCTCATAACGCTTCGTTCCACGTGAGGGATAACGACTAGGAACGTCAATTTTATAATGGGGCAGCCGTAACTTCAAATTTACTATACTATATTTTCTTTCATTTCACGCTCCGCTGACAATGGAGTTGGGAAGAAAGACCAAACTATTAACTACGTACTCGTAATGTAAAGGAGCCAAGAAATCATGAAAAAATAGCCCCTTATTTATACAATAGGTACATACTTGAGTCGGGGCGGAAAAATAAAAGAGGCTATTAAGACTGTAGGAAGTAAAAGTTTAGCCAAGCTCGTTCTTTGAAAGATTGAAGGCTTTAGATGTCTTTGAAAAAACTTTCAGGCTTCGTCCGATAAAATGTTTCGTTCACATGTGGTTGTAATCCACACATTTTTCTCAGTTACTCCTTACTGCGATAAGATAAATAACTGAATGATCAGATGCATGATTTTTTATGAGCAAGTCTGACGTAGCGTATCGAGTACATTATATCAAATCAAATCAAATCAAAATTAAAATCATTTATTTCAGGCAATATAAACAAACATACAAAAAGGAATAATTGAGTACAGAGGCCCATAGTATAAATAC